>CAJVPJ010000657.1:0-19645 GCA_910592205.1 Paraglomus occultum | reverse complement strand
AACATTATTTCGAAATTATCCTTTTTTGGTAGTGTTGTCGGCGAAATGATTGTCGGCGAAATGATTGTCGGTGAAATCTTACGTCGGTGAAATGATTTTCGGCGTTATGATCGTCTCCCCATCCGGGGGTACAATTTTTATAGAAACAATGCGTCGGGAGAGCTGGCTAAAATTGACATGTGAGATTTCGGAAGAAATCACAATTAAATTCGTTGATTATTGTTGACAGACAGCGAAACCCTGTTGTCGCATCCCGCAGCTCCAATACCACATCACCGGTTATTTGGATCAAGGGTAAGTCGTATTACGTTCAGTGCCTTTCCTGTTCGTGCTTATTATTAGGGAAACTAAGAAAAGTTGAACTTTGACTGCGAACAACCGCTCAAAAGATTAAGATGTTTTATCTTTGTCGATAATTTTTGTTTTTCTCTCCTTTCTTTTTTTTTTCCCTGCAATATTACGCAGTAACGGTATTTATGCGCAATAAGATACAACATTTCGCTGGATGGAGAAGCGTTTTCAAGATGGATTGATTTACTTTCAAGAAATGCAAAAGATGTGAACAATCTCATGATTAAAAAGTTCACTCAAGGTAAATGTTTATGCCTTACTTTCTCAATATAATGACATCTTTTAACGTTCTGTCTTCCGTCGCCGATAAGATGCGAATGTTCATTGTTATGGTTATGGTTACCGTCTAATATTCAGCCTGATTTTGCCATATAATGCACTGTGATCGACGGATACTTTAAATTTAATTCTCTACCATCACAGAGTGATAAATGAGATGACGTGGTATGTCGGACTTAATCACAATCAATACAGCGTTGATCACATATAAGATTTTTATTCAAGATATGATGAAGCATAATTCGTCCGGATATTTCTCCCTTTATTATTGCGTTTCTCTACGTCCCGTTGATTTGACAGTGTTCGTATGAGATTTCATTTTTCAGAATAATTTGAGAGAAATACATATGAGAGATTTGAAGGTAGGATGTTGGATACAATCTGTTAAGCCAGCTAACGTTGTAATCACAATCATTTAGTTCGAATGATATTTAAGAAGAAGATTAGAGACGTTAACGATTCACAGTTGGTACAAAAAATGGTACGAATAGATTCGGACGTTAGATCAAGAAGATTGACCTTCAATTCAGGGACTCGATAAAAAAACCGAAAGCTCAATTCACTGTCCCCGAACCTGAGAAAATGCAAGATACGACAGTTTTACTTGGAAAGAGCAGCAAGAAGTCAGAAAATAGGAGGAGGGCAAGGAAAGTCGGAGAATAGCGAAGGGCAAAGAACAAGCAGAATAAGCGTAAACCGATTGTCATCGAGAAAATCTTCAAGCGAATGAACAACGTGCAATAGTCAGCGTCACCCACCACCATTCCAGTCGTGTTAAAGTTTTATCATATATTGCTTTATTATTGCTTGGAAAAGGTCTGTACGAAACTTGGAGCCTAACGTGATATATGACGCCATTTCAGCATAAATTTATACGCAATAAACTTTAATTCATGTTCATTGCAGATTGAGCCAGAACATAGAGTAAGTATGTATATATTACATGCTAATATTATATATCAAAATACAATTCACGTATTATGGTTTTAAATATAAATTAATATAATAATAATGCTTATAATTGTGATAATAAGGGATGGATCGGGTTCTCAACGCATAAAGCGAGGTCTCCGTGTGTTACCATCAACAATGTTGTCATAATTAAGTTAGATAAACATTCGTGCGTAATAGAACAACAAACCTATTTGTAGTGGATTGTTTGCGACTCGGAGACTTGGACGAATGGTACTCTATTTTAATATTCTTGCTTGTTAGAAATAAATATCTGATAAATAATTTTTTTCTTCGTCTTCTCTTATTTGGACACATTACAGACGTGGTAAACAAGCGCACAGTACCGACTTATCCTAAATGGATTGAGGGTTTTAAATTTTGTATTTTGCAATTATCACTTTATCTGTTATTATAATGTGTAACAATGAATCTGCCGAATATTACCATATTTGTATGTATTCTATGCATCCACACGTAAACAACGAATTTTGTTATTCCATTATTGATAGTCACTAGACCAAAACCGATTAGACGCCAGTTACAGGTAGGGTATCACAAAATCCATATTCTCACAATGTATTACACATAATTTTTATTCACACCACAACACTGTTGCGAAGACCTCACGCATGCAGCCTGGCAACCGTGACAAAAGCCTGCTGTAGAAATGTCTATCATTGTTGGGAACTCGTAATTTTGAATGATAGAATAATATTCGGCGCAGTCCACAAAAGTAACAAGAAGAAAGACACCGAACTGGAGTCAAATACTGCGGCTTGACGTAGTGTCTAACTAAGTATGAAGACCAATAATATCAGTGTTTTGGTATTATCTGACTTTACTTTCTTTATCAACAAAATCTGCATGCATGAGGGTAATACGCGTGCATACCTTTTAAGACTTAATTATAATGTAACACTAACAATACAAACATCGCCAAGCCCATTCGTGGCCGGTCATAAACCTCGTTGTCTATCCGTCAATGACAAAGCGGATATTTTTACTGCTTATACACATGCAAACTCGATAGTCGGTCATGCATAGTTTGGACCGAGCTTGCATGTGTATTAGAAAGAAAGGCATTCTACGAAGAAAGAAGCAGGCAATCCAAGCCACTGAAAATCGGCAAATCTCAATCGTTAATAGGCATGCTGTTATGCACATTCCAAACGATAACATTAATCGAACCAACAGTAATTGCAAGATTTCGTAAACGAGATTATCCTGTGGGGGCGAGATGTTACTTGTCTAGTCCATAGCTTTCGTTCGCTTATCTTTTTTTCTTTTTTTCTTTTTTTCTTCTTTCTTTCTTTCTTTCTTTTTTTTTGTTGATGAAAAAAATTTTTCGGAGATATCGGAATTATCCGAAGGTTTGTTCATATATACGTATGTACAATGAAATTTTCTATTGATTTCTAATATATTTTGTTTCTATTGTATTTATGTCTATTTGGCTAACATATTTTACAATTCGGACCCTATCACTACTTTTTGAATTTAACGTATTAGTGCGGTAAAAATCAAATTATGACCGAATATACATCAATCGTTGTTACCGCCATAATCATCCTACAGTACAAGTCTTTCTTCACAACATTCTCGGCTAGCGTTCTGAATGGCGCCCGACCTTTTTTTTTCTCTAAAATTCCTATCAATATCAGATAGCACAAACTATTTTAGATGCAGGAGGTTGATGGCTATTTACGTTCCACATTCATGTATTGAAAAGCGGCTATGATAACGGTTAAAAAGTTTTCATTATTCCGAGGAGCGTTAATGTGCAATCACATACAGATAGACAATGTTCCATGTCGCCTGATTATTACTGCGACAATAGGAATTATTGAGACGATTAGGGCATCTGCAAAAAAAAAGATGATGAAAATAAAAAAGCGACGGTCTGCATGTGAAATCTATACATAAAATAAAATAAATAATACCATTTCGTGGCGCATGCGTTATTCCAAGTACTTTTTTCGCGTATATGTAAGCGATAATCATAATGAAAGAATTGGTATCCCAACCTTACTATATTTGTGTAATTTGTTCGAATAATATGTCTATTATTCCGCCAGTGATAAAGGTGGCGTTTATTCAATAAAGAATGCGATATATCACACCTGGCTGTTTAAAATTTATTATTCACATGTAATATTACATATATACTAGCCGGTCAATTGTCGTATACATAATTGCGCGTATCGGGTCACAACATGAGAATTTTTGGCTAAAATTATTACATCAACAATAATAGTTGCACGTGCTATTTTGTTATCTAATAACGGCACGTTACACAATGAATTGACGACATTTTGTGGCATTAAACAAAATTACACGATAATTTATATATATAAGGTGCCCGGTACACTGTTCCGAGGGCATCGTTAGGCCTGAGGCTCTTGTCACCCACCCCCCATATTTAAACTTGACGACATTGAGCCATTTGCCAAGAAGAAACTCACTCCCAATCCATTTCAAGAAAATATATTTTTGAATTTATTATCAATCTGTTAGACACTTGAACGGATGACATAAAAAGAAACAGTATATACTAAATGAAAAACGACAAGCTTGCCGAAGTTAAACACTTCCGAAGAAAAAGAAACATTCGCGATAGCGAAGATATATTTTCGAAAGCATCAAAAAGACATCCACCAAGTGCCTCGGCGCCCGATATCGGAATAACATCAAGCGCACACCGGATATTCTGAACACAAGCAGTTTCAATTGCTGAAGGTTAATCAAGTTCACGACACCCTGCGGTAGACCGTCCGATATGAAAATAATCAACAAGACGAACGCCGAAAAATATATAATCGAAGAGTTACGACATTTCCGAAGGATCGACAAAGGAATAGAGTTTCCTTCACGGAATAATAGAATGCGATAGAAACTTTCCGTAATAAAGGTAGTCATAATGGGTAGTTAACATAGAGTAGTCGGGAATAAAAAAAAAACTTAAGTTTGTTCATAGTCTTATTGATATAATGGAGAAAGGTAATAATATTTCTTTGGCATCTTTTAAACAATATTAAAAAAGTTTCATCCAATTAATTCCGCTTTTTGTGAGAGAAATTGTCCCTACCTAGTAAAAAAAATATGAAAGAACAGAGAAAGTGAAAAAGAAAAACAGGGAAGTTCATTTGAAAAGACACTGTCGGCATATTATTCACTAATACGGGTATGAATCAACGAACATAGACAGTTGATCACCATTTTGTATAGTGTTTACGCGAGGGTCGTCTGTCCTAGAATTCAATCCGTTTTTAACCATTTGTGGACTGCCGGCCCCTACTGATTGAACTTTAAGCATAGAGTTTAATGACATTTCCATTGTCGGTGTTAATCCGTTTCCGATTTGGATCTGTGATCGGTCTACCAAATTCGAATGAAGTAGTTTGGAAGTCGTTGGTGAAGCGGAGGATATCGTAGAAGGTATTGGTGGCGTTTTCTTCGGCGGACTAAGTGGAGGAAGCGAAGTTTCTGACTTAGGTGAAGATGATATCGAAGTAGCTTGGGTTCCAGTACGTGCATCACGATCTTGTTTCGCTTGTTTATTTTGTATCTGAACCCAGCGTGTTCGACATTGACGCTTTATTTGAATAATGCAATAGATTTACAAATGAATAATAGCGCATGCAAGGAAATATGCAAACTATATATACAAGAATATTTGCTGGAAGTGTAGTCCTTTCGCCGACAAATTTGACGGACCTATTATGGTTAACGCTTTGCCAAGTTGATTGTCGGCAGAATACACCAAATCGTTCGTGACTAGTATTTCATTACATTACCTGTGTCCTTCCGTTAATCATTTCTGCAATTCTTATCCAACATCTACCGAACCTCTTGACGCCCTCTTTAAGGATGTCATCTTCGTCTGACGACCATTTACCCTTCCTAACTCGGGGATCAAGTGCTTCCGACCACCTTGCTTGACATTGAATACCAGTCCGATGAGGGATTCGAGTCGCGATTTTGTTCCACGGAATCGGCTGCGGATTTCCATCAGCATCTAGAGCATGTATGTATTCGGCCACTGCTTCTTTAAGTGCGGCGTCTTCTTCTGGCGTCCATCTGCCTTTGTGAATTGTCGGATTTAATGCGCCCAACCATCTGGTCGAACATTGCATTGGTGTGCGATTGGGGACGTGAGCTGCAATTAGGGACCATTTATGCGGTCCATACATAGTAATTGCTGCTCTAAGCAATTCGTCCTCCTCTTCAGTCCATTTGGTATATACGGGTGGCTTTTGACTAACTGGATTTGGAGATGCTGGACCGGGGGAGGCAGCGGATGATGGTGTCGGCGCCTGACGGAAATCCTGGTCAACACGTTCTGCGTAATCGTTCACCTGTTTAAGAGGCTGCCATTAAAACCGGGCAAGGTATATGCGGTATGCAATACTTATCAGCATGCTAAAACCGAGAATTTGACTCACCATTGAAACATTTGTAGTACCGAGATCTTCAAATTTTACTTGATATCCGACCAAAGGTGGCATGTGATCGAATGCCTGAGACATTCTGTTTACATCATCGGGTATGAAACGAAGTTGATAGACATCGTCCTTCGTTTCCATCTGTAAGACAGCATTCGGGAATACGTTATCGGATGAGGAAATATACATGAGATAAAGAATTTCTAGACAATTCGCTGCTTACCTGCCAATTACTCGAACAATCAAGCTGAAACGGACAGAATCGTTGGTGAGTCATTCGATACTAGTAAGAGCGACGCGGAGTTTATTACTACTTATACATACCATTGTTTGCGTGTTTTCTGCTGCAGATCTTGACATCAGCGAACAATCTCCTTCGGGCAACTGCACATAGAACGGTAAATTGGGTGAGGTGACTCATGAGTATAAATCGCGAATATAATTTGGGCATAAATGTCCTTACCGAAGATTGTTGCGGTACGAAAATTGGTTGCACTAACTGTATTGTAACGAAACGAATTAGAAAATGCCTTTCGCACAGGTATTTTGACTATATTATGAATGAACATATGTGTGTTATCATACTTACATCATTTCTCTCCAAACTTTGATTTGGCACCTGCAGGCGAGAGTAACAAAGTACAGTAGTACCATCGAAAGATGACGAAACAATGCCATTCATGGGTAATAGGATCAGAGACATCGGCGATCAAAGAGAGAATATTGGACGAGGACGTGAATAAAGATTAAAAAATGCGCAAGTATAATGACGTTATTCTTAAGACATACTTGATATAAACCGTAGTTATTATTCATTAGGTACGGATAATTGAGCGGTATCCCAATATCTGCAATTTGTGGATTATAGACAGAACCAACGGACTGATTATTCGAAGTGGGGTAAGTAGCCTCCATGTTGGAAAGGTTGTTTGAATGAATATTCTTAAAAGCAAGATTGTTCGAGTGAACATCAAAATGACCATCCGTTGGAGTAATTGGAGAGGTAGACGAGTTTGGAGGGCCTACTGAAAAGAAACACAGTATGTCTACCGAGTCAGTCATGCACCGGATACAGGTTTTCCACTAAATGTGAAGAACGACCAACTGAAATGCTTTATCTTGGCGAGAAGGTTTTACCTGGAAGAATATCGACAAATATATTGTTATGTATGGACATGAGGGGGGTTTTTTAAGTGAGAATTATAGGCAAGTGTCTTTGAAATCAAACGTTGGAGAAAAGAGTTTGATGCGTGAGTAACGATTGGATTAGAGTTGATTTTAAATTTAACTTGGTCAAGTTTATATAATTTACTAAAACATATGTTGCGTAAACGAGCGATGGTTTATCTTTCGTTAATTTCCGTAAAAGGGGAGTAGGGACTGGATCTTAGGAATTGGATCAGTCGTTCCGAGTAGAGACATAACAATAATCCCGATGCTTTTGCTACGAGGAGAGAAATTATAGTCTTATATATAGATATACTACATGCAAAAGATAATATTGATAGTAAAACTTTAATATATAAAATTTACAATATAGATTTAATTTTTTTTTATATATTCACCATTATCAAAGCGCACGAACCAAAATGGATTGATCTAGATTGACCAGTGTATATAGGCGATGTTGTGGCACCGTAGCAATCCGATACTGAACTGTTATAGAGATTGTTGTAAATACTCCATTTCTTAGTAAGACTAGTGCAGATAAGGAACGCTGATTACGCCATCGTTAGTAGTCAATATCAATTAGTCTTGATGACGGGGCTGAGA
Organism: Paraglomus occultum; assembly: GCA_910592205.1. Taxonomy (NCBI): domain Eukaryota; kingdom Fungi; phylum Glomeromycota; class Glomeromycetes; order Paraglomerales; family Paraglomeraceae; genus Paraglomus; species Paraglomus occultum. Next base: position 11,846 of record CAJVPJ010000657.1, on the reverse strand, counting down.
TAATATCAGGCAGAACAGACAAAAGCGTCAACTGACGTACAGTCAGCTCTTAGAGTTCCCACAATTGCATAGTCAAGTGACACAAAGTTTCCTACATTATCTATCCTGTGATCGGCCAATCATATGTTCAGTGATAATCAAGGTATCGACTATTATTGCACATGCACAATGACAGCATGTTCGACCAAGGAGGGGCACTTAGCACAGCCAAACAACGACCTCCATTATTCTTATAGCATATTACATCATTTATCTTGAAATGTAAGGGCGCAAGGAAGTTGTGTATTCTTTTTACCCGAGGGTTGTTGTGATCGACCATTGATGTTTTAACGAGAACTCGTATTTACGTACCTGTTTTATGCAGATTTTCACTGATTCTCCGTAGAGAATACTTAATGACATAAGGTCATTGGCTAAATCAAAGAACATGACATATAAATTGCGAACAACAAGCGGGGGTAACGGTATGGGTACGTTATTGAGATTGCTTATTTCCGTTATTAGAGCTTTTGTCGAGGTTGTTAGCTTACCTGTATGTTTATTCGAAAGATGTCAATCAATTAATTCACATACAATATGCACGTTGATGCGCTTATTCTTTCAAAAACCATTGATGTCAATTCGACTGATTACATGATTCCGAGTCAGGATATTCCCCAATTTAGGTTTGTGCACAAAAAGAACGCCGAAACTTGGGGGGGATTGAGACAACTGATTAGAACTGACTGTAACATACTCGATATCGATGCAAAGAGGGATGATAGTAATTTATTTATTTTTTTTTTTCAGTAACAAAGATCGGCCTTAATGGTTAGGTTACTTATATCATATGCTAGAATGCATGCTGGTAAAATTTTTTCTCAAGCTTACATATGAAACTGTAAATCGCCCCTATTTTATCATCAGGAACAAAGTTACCCGTTCTAAGCGTCATCGGTTTTTTCATTTTCTTCTATCATGGAGCAACAAAAATTCTCAGATAGCGTGCTGTGAAATTTATGTGCTATGCTCTGGTCTCTTTGGTTCATATATATTGGGTTTTCTTATGCTGCGCAATTTCTCTGGTGCTTCTGTTTTTTCAATCTTTTTTTTTATTTACATTTGTGGCTCTTCCATGATCCGTATCAAGATAATCAAGATACTCACCTTGTGTTTAATCCACAAAAATGTCTGCATTCGCAGTATGGTTGCATAGAATAAACACGCATATGGTATTGTAACACGCCGTCACACATACACAATTAAGTGAGAACGGAACCCATTGTTAAAGCCAATTGCAAACGGAAGTTATAAATTGTCAATAATTATACTGTAAATAAAAACGGTCGCAATATTTCCATTTATGCCAAGCTGGTGAAATGGGCTAAACCACAGATGTTAACTTGACATCTTACAGGGTAAACATTAAATCAGCCCCATCCAACTGCAATCTGCAGACACAGCATTTTTATTTTATTTGACCTTCATATATTAGTTTGTATCTTTGAGTTGTGACCCGAGTCTAACTCATTTACAAACAAAAATCTAGGTTGCGTGAGAAAACTATCCCCCTTGCGTACTAGCATTTTTAGTAAACGACATTTTTATGAAGTTATATTTCCGCTATTGGAATTATGGGTGTTAATCATGCACAAAGAAACTCAGGTCAGCCTATCCTAACATGTTAATACAATGAGCTAAAAATACGCAAAAGTTAACTATAAATAAACCTTAACTGAATTCCTAAGCATTAGAATGTGGGAAGCACCTGTGTTTGAAATTCAGGTTGGTTTTGTCTCTTTCGATAATATGTTGGCAGGCAATCATGTACGTTAGCTGTGAACGAAAAGAATTTCACAGAGTAGATTGTGGCAAAACCACAAGATTCATATAAAATGTATCACACAAAGTGCTGAGCCGACGTTTATAGCGAGTATGTGATACCCGCTTAGTGCTCGATCACGAGCATTTGTTTGCTAATGGTTGATTGGGTAATCGTTAAAGTCAAAACCTTGTGCGCTGGTCTCCCAAACTTCCATCCAATTACAGCATCGTAGATCTCGCAACATAATCGGTACAAGAAAACCGGTCCCGATTATACGCTTGAATACAATCAGAATCTTCGAAAAGTCATAATGAAACTTACTTCGGTTTCGGAATATCCGTCTTCGAATAGATGAGGTACGTTTATTGTGCTTCCTTATATAGCATATATAAATAGAGTGATTCCATTTTGCTCTCTTAAATTAATACCATTTGACTATAAAAAGCTCGAGACGCTACTTTAGATTGTACATAACTTGAGAAGCACAACAACGGACGATGCACATTCACTGTTGGTTGCCATAAGATATGTGTAAAACAAACTCGTCGACTTTTTTATTGATAAGACGACAGGCTTACTATTACTGCGTGACGTCAGCACATGCCTAATCGATCAATCACATATCGTGTTTTCTTGGACGGTAGTAATGTCACATGGTAACGACGTGCAAAACTATGTCAACAACCGAAAAAGAAAAGAGCAGAGCGTCTTTTTTCGAACCTTGGTCAACTCTATCTCATCACCATTATAAGTATGCTTTTTATGTTGACATATTCAAAATTAAACTACCATACTCTGGGTATTATACACTAGACGGTACTTTGATCGGAATCGCGATACCATACTAGGGAAGTAATTAAGACAGGAGTACTAATTGTCTTTTCATTGCTAAGTAGCATCGCTCATGGTGTACTCGCGAGTGAATATTTTTAGTGACGTTATCTTTGTATAAAAAACAGCAAATGACTTAATCACTGGGAAATCAGAACGAAGCATTAGTTAAATATCGATTACGTGTAACAAAAGTGATACCTTTACTTTGACTAGCGATAACTAGAGCAATCATTTATTTACCTTATAGAAAACCATACCCTGGGATTTGAAAGACGAGGACATACTATTTACTTGGCATGCAAGCTCCACAGGCTTGAAAACATCTTACCGTTTTCGCTTGTAAATTGAGAAAATTGGTTCTATAAATAATACTTTAAATATAAATTTAATATTAAATATAGCCTGTCATACACACCAAGAATGACACAAGCTGGGGACGGCTCCACGTACGGCTGGGTTTTTTTTCTGGCACGGGCCCTGCTACACATTAGCCCAAGCCCTGTATTTGGTTAGCGGCATCGTGAAAGCCCTGGAACTTTTGTTGCCAAGGAATAGATTAGTCTGTAATACAATTAAGCCTGAAATTAGGCTTACTAATCCGCGGCCTGCAGATTTAACAGTGATCGATGATGAATGATGACATGGGTAGAGCGAATTGAAATTGACGTCTAGTCGTCAACATGATGTAAATAAACGCTATATTTGTTTATTTTTGCAACAAAATGACTTCACATTGCACATTGACAAACCAAATATGTATTTGTGTTTATTAATGTTCAGGGGGTCAGTATGGCTTGAAGCTTGAAAGTTTAATTCAACCCGTTTGTATTGTCAGGCCACGGACCTGGTCAACGCGCTAAAATATCAATTAAGAATACTACAACTTTGTTGTTTCCATCAGCTCTCACATAATACAAACACATACAGAATAGGCTAAATTATGTTTCCAGAGTTTATGTTTCATAATTACCATAGTACTGCCAGATGGAGATATGTTTATCAACCAACGTGATAACTATTTTGTCATTTGTGCTGTAAACAGTCTTACATAGACATTAACGAGACGTATAGAGGTGCATATAGTGAGCCTAATGATGTATACCAACGAGTCCGTTACCCGAAGCCTCTTTTTGTGTAGGATGATATGACTTTTTTATCGTTAGTCTGAACCTCATACCATTAATAGAATTGAAACGCTGTATTTCATCTTCCCAATGTTATTAGGTTCAGGATTCCGAAAACTTTGCCGAGAAGAATTAGTTGAACATTGGCGTTGGAGATTAACTATGGTCTGAGAGAACATCTGCCTTTGGAGTAGTGTCAAACATTGAATTTAAACAGCTCTACAGATCCACTTCAGCTGTGCCAGGTTAATTTATATATTTCATAAAATTAGCCTTATCCCGTACGGCTAGCCTGGCAATAAAGTCGTAGTCTATCTGGGAATGTGTTCTATAATAAATACGCTCTAAATTACATAACTGAATACGTGACAAGAAGTCAATTTATCAGTTTTATGTTACAATCAATGAGAAAAATCACTTTAAGCTGATTAACAAAATGACTCGCGTTACCAATAGAGGAAATTCATTACCAGACAAACTGGGAGTTGATTAAAGCCGTAGAATTCGATTCGGAAAGGTAGAAAGTTTACCATTCGTGACAATGAGTGTTTACGCGTACATACCAATTAAAAGGATCGCATAATCGTGTTTGCTACTTTTAGTAAACGAATTGAGTTGTTGGGAAGTTGAATTAGACTATGTGATTTTTTCGGCGCCAGTTGTAGCTTGGCATATGCGGTGGCTATCTACGTTGGTTTTGACGCATAAACCAGTACATATTAGGATGGCACATGCATATCATTGTCTTTGACTTGTGTAAGTGCAAGACGTTTATGCAATTATTATATATTATACTGTTGTGGCAGTGTTTTGCCGCTCTAGCAGATAAACTTTTGAACAGACCCACAGCGACGCACAACCTATAAATAATTAGGTAATCTCAGTTAAGGTTAGGAACTAACTCATCTTTGCTGATTGAAACGTCACTGAAATTTCGGGTCACACGGTGCATTGGTTTTGCCAAACGAGTCAACCGGTCGGTCCATCACGCTGGTTACTTACTTATACCACTTTCTCAAATTCTTTTATTACACTTACACGCAATTTTTACTGATCTATTAGTAACATATATAAGTACTGTAACATACAAAATACTATAAATTTTGGAAGCCATTTTGTTTGCACTTGTCAGACATACTGTATGTTCAGTCCCTAAAGTTATCTGTGTTTCACCTACATTTTTTATAGGTATCCCTTTCCTTGCAGCAATTAATTAAATCTTACGTTAGTTTCTTTCCCCTTGAAAACTTGCTTAATGATATTGGTACAACAAATTAGCATCAAATGTGGCTCATTTCGATTTTGCAAACATGAGATAATCTACTCTTTTATCATACACTGACAGATATTTTATAGACTATACCAGATATGTATAACACTATTTTTTCCATGTGGGTTGACCTACGATTACGCTTAGTTTTTCGCGAATTTGATCCGCTTATCGACTGAGTTCCAAAGCCATTAATTCCTGCATCAAATAAGTCGTATAATGATAAATTGTCGTTTCGGACCTATTTCCGAATCTTGAAATGGGTCAACCACTTCAAACATACTCGATTGCATCACTTCATAACGTACAATGATACTCAAACAACCAAATTTATTTATGATATAAAAAATGTTTCTAATTAGTTTATCATTATGCTTATAAAACAGAGAGAGAGAGAGAAGCGATATTTGCCGAATACAATATACTGAACAATGCGAATTGCGATATTACGTATTGTGCAATGCTACATGCAACAACTAACTTGTTGGTAATGTAACTGTAATGATGTTATCAGCGAGTAATGATGAGCTCTGATTATGTGGACGGAATGTTCCATCAAACTCACGATATTTTCCATTATCCATCATTGTGCTTTTAGAATATCCAGTAATGTAATGGTTTCGGTTTTCCCTTTTGTATTTGAATACGCGTTTGTGTTGTGAATGTGGACATGCGTTCCAATTAACGGTCTGTAAAATACATATTAATATGTTCGTTGAAACTTTTTTTAATGTAATAATATTCTATCGTTGAAATGTTACAACCTCAATTGAGATTTTGTTCATAGCGCAAGTGACGGACACTTGTTAATATTGGGTGCTTAATTGTTTCGTTTTCGGTAATAAATCGGATATGATCAACCCAAATTTTATACAAAAATGTATGTTGGAGCAAGCACAGATAATAATCATGTTGACGAGCTCATTCAACGCGTATTTGCTTGGGCTTCGGTTAGCATAAGAGTTTGTTTAGATATGTTATCATAAATGATGAAAACGGAGATATTTGTTTGGCGATATATTTCTTGGTTATTGCAAATGCTCTCATTACACAATGTAACATACATTGACGTTGTGTTAAAGTGCTCATCGTGTTTGTTTATTAAGCAAAAATTGCGTTAAGCGTCAGGGTTGTAAACAAGGCTCAAATACGTCTGATTATCATGTTATTTTACAAAAACAAACGCATGAGACGCGTTTACGTGATTTACATAGTGACGGGATTACATACAATATATATATATGAACAAGTTATATACTTAATAATATATTAATATATATTAATCATATAAATAGATATGTGTATAATGGGAGACGATCATAACGCCGAAAATCATTTCACCGACGTAAGATTTCACCGACAATCATTTCACCGAAAATCATTTCGCCGAAAATCATTTCGCCGAAAATCATTTCGCCGACCGACAACACTACCAAAAAAGGATAATTTCGAAATAATGTTGGTGAATATGTCGGTGAAATGATTGTCGGTGAAATATTACGTCGGTGAAATAATTTTCGGTGAAATGATACGGACCCGTGTATAATACATTGTTAACTTGTCGCATTTCTTCTCGACTTTCCTATATTAATTTGTAATGTTGAGCGAGTTCTTAAGCGCAGAGACCATCGGGTCTGTTCTTGCACGCCTAACTCTTCTAATATCATTCTGCATCCATAATTCATAACGACAAATCGCTTCTTTTTTATAGAAAGAGTTAGTAAGTTCAGCTTTGGGTCTGCTTTTAGGTATAGTAATAGTCTTTATAACTAATATCACAATAAGCATTTTCTGTGCAATTTGTGTCCCAATGTTTATTTATAAATGATAATATCCATACTCATAACCACTTCCTATATAGAATATACCATGAATAACATATTGCTATGCTTATACCTACAGAATGGCCGAGATTACCTTCATATACACTCACTAGACAAAAGTTTGTCCCCAAAATTATTTTGCAAATTTTTCAAAATTGTACTAAATAAATAGTTGTAATTTATATATTATTTGAAAGCTCCAGTTTTCAAAATTAAAAACAAATTTGTCATTAAATTTATAAAATTGACGACCGATTTCAGCAAATAAATTTCTATTTTTTACTATTTTAATATCTAGTTGGCCAACCATTGTTAGCAATACATTCTTCTATCCTTTGAGGCATACTATCAACCAGCTTCAGATATTTTTCATGTGAAATCTGTTCCCATTCTTGTTTTAAAAAAAATTTCCAATTCTTCTAAATTTTTTAATGTTCAAGACGATTTTTTAAAATCTTTGACCAAGCACAAGTTCACCCCACAGGTGCTCAATAAGGTTAAGGTCTGTTGACTGAGAAGGCCAATCTTCAAGAAGAATAATCTTCTTCTCAGACAACCATTTTTTTACATTCTTTGCAGTGTGGACAGGAGCATATCTTCCATCTTTTGGAAAACAAAACAATTGATTATTGAAGTTTGTGATCTGCTTTAGAAATGATCATCAAATTAATGATGCATAATTATAATTATAATGTGATGTTAGTTTTTATTTTTAAATCATAATAAAAATTTTGCAAAATTAATTTTAACATTATTGCAGTTTTCAAAATTGTAGATCACCCATAAAAACAATGAATACAAATACAAATACAAATACAACAGTAAACCAATAGGATTATCTGATGGTGTGATCTTTCATCCTCATCAACGAATATTAGCTGCTCTGCAGAATACTCCACAACAACAGCTGTGAAAACACTTTGAAATATTTTATTTCGTGCTGTTGCTGCTTTACTAAGCTAATTTGAAAAGACTAGTTGCCCATCAAAACTTGATGAATCAGGCCTTATTATAGAAATCTTCTTCCTTGTTATTCTGCAAAATTTTAATAAAGTGGGTATGGAAACAGTCTTCCCAGTAAGTCTTCTCATCTCTGAAACCAACTCATCTAAATACCAATACACCTTCTGTTTAACCAAAGACTTGAAAACCTTTAAGAAAAATTATTATTATAATAATAATGTTCAATTGACTAGCAACAAAATAAAAAGCTGATTTACATACTTCCATATCATCTGCATCAAACAACTTTCTTCTTCCCCTAGTACTAGAGCCTATAAAAGGATCCTTGGCACAACCCCACTTCCTATATGTTTTCAAGACCCTTCCAACAGTAGCCTGAGAAATATGTAAGAGACTTCTTATCTTCTTGTTTGAATCCCCATCATTCCTGTCAACTAAATGGAAAAATCCGTGTGACCAACCACATTTTACGGAAAGGTCTCGACTCATCTTTGTTTATTATGAATGTTGTAGTCTTGTTGAGAAAGATATTTTTTTACATGCTCGTCGAGCTTTCAGAGCATTGCTGAGAACGGAATCTTTATCATCTCCATTTTTTATAGTTATGGATACACTCTCACGGATTTCTAATTTTTCTCTGACAAAACATTATAATTATGAACCCTCAACACGTGCTTCAATTATCAATCTCACAGATGCGACTCTTTCCACCATATTATCTTCTTGACTTTGTTGACATTTTTGTTCTCCAAGAACCTTAGTACTTAGGCGAGTTTGCAAAACCTGATCATAATCACTGGATGCTTTATGGGTGCCCACTGTGGGGAGCTTTAGTACAGTAACAGGCACAACAAACCAAAGAAGATCTTAAAAATAAATACCCACTGTTGGATATTTTGCTAATGACTGCTGGTAAACTCATTGGTGGGGTTGACTTCGTAATTGGTTTTCGAATTATAAGATAAGAAACGAAAGAGTTACACCCTTGGTTGCTATTGCTGTATTGGGTCAGAGAGTTGTGCTCAACATAATTCCGCAGTAGCAGTCAGAAATTGCAATGGAATTAGTAGCAAGTGTTATGCGAGTTTGTCTACATATTACAGAAGATCGTGGAACTATTCTATCAACATACTTGTCTGAGCCCACTTTAACTGAGGCTGCCGCATATATCATGAACATTGACAATGGGTTACTTGTACCAGATCTGCTGACTATGTTAATCAATAGTATCAAAGAAGGAGTTGCAGAGGCCAGTTATTGTGGTGAACTGTAGTACGTTTTCTCTTACTTTTGGCATATGACTGTGCTTGTAGTCAATGTGTAACAACTGCATCATATTTTCCTGGCTATTATTCACAAGGCATCAATGTGCAATGATTCTTGCAGGCTTTACTGGATTATAAGACTTTTGACCTAATTGCAACAGATATTTCCACCAGTAAACCCAATGCACTAGCACCACTAGGTGAAGGTTATATACGGTTCAATCACTTTGTTTCAATAACCTACACACCTTCAAGAAAGCAATTGTTGAAATTCTTAGAACGAGGAGCTGCTGTATTATGCAAACATAGCCAATGTGGTGTAGACATTATCATACCAGTGTTACTAGACCCTGAAGGAAAGATGAATATCAATAATGTAACCTACATCCTTGTGCAAGTCAAAAACTGGAGACATACACCATCACAACATCAAGTCCAAGAATGAAACTCTCGCCTGAATTTGCTGGGATTACCAATAAGAAATGCACAGCACATATTGCAGAAGATATTGGTATTTTACCAGAAGTTGACCAACTGTGTAAATTAGTTTTGTCAGAACCCACTTTATTGAAACGCCCAGCTGACAATGCAGAAATTCCCTTGAAAAAAGTCAAAATTGGCAGAACAAAACGTAATCCATCAGATACATCAGTTTCTTCTGCAATACGTCAGACTTTCCAAGTGTCATTAGCTGTTTATGGTCTTGGAAAAGAGGTGTATGCTTGTTTCAATTTCACAGCCATTGGGACCCAAACACAGGTTTTAATGTCTTTGAGAAAGCTCTTGGTTGCCTGGCCTGATGCAGCTGAGCTTGAGGATGATAGTAAACGTGTACAACGTATTACGTATTAGTATGCAACCATTAGTATATGCAATCAATAATAGTGACAATAGTGTTTTGTAGCTGTTATTATGATAAGAAACTCTTATGCATGTCTTCACAATTAAAGATGAGATTATATTTGCAATATTCTGATATCAAAATTAATTCTGAGTATGACTTCTGGAACAGTATTTTGAGATTTTGGAGTGATAAATGGTTCAGTTAACCACTTACTCATTTAGATAAGAAAATTGAAAATACTAATACTAATCCAAAGACATATTTACAAAGTCATAAAATTATACATATAGGATTACCCGTATATGGAAAGTTACAATTATAATGGTTCGACTGAATATGAAAAGCCATGCGCTTCTTGGAGATAGGCTGCAATTGTGGTTGTTATCAAAAGATTCCGAGAGAAAAGTACGTGAAGCGTTTCAAGCTCTCTCTAGATCTGAACAAGATATATTTTTAATGGCCCAACTGAAAGCAATGAATGGTGGCGAAATAACTGCCAGTCGGCGTCTTAAAAGGAAAACGCGTACTAATAAGCGAACGTTTTACTTTTGAGATCACAATACGCCGCTCTGTCAGAAAACGTATCTAAATATGTTAGGAATTGGTCGCACGCACTTCGAAAACATTAGAAATCACTTGGCGACGAATGGTATAATACCGCGCGTTCATGGCAATGTAAAGAAAGTGCCGCGATGGAAAACCAAAATAACTATTGATATAATCGTTGCTACCGCCGTAAAGAATTTTCTCGAAAACTATGTGGAAATTCATGGACTACCAAGTCCTGGTAGAAATGTCAATCGCATTACGCAATTGCTTACACTATTGCCAGCTGAAACAAGTTATAAATCAGTTTATCATGATTTTATTGCAGGTCTTGAAAACGATAGCACGTTGAAATTGTTAAAGTATGACGCATTTCGCAAGTTATGGCACCAATTAACGCCTTATATTCAAATAATGAATCCAAGAACAGATTTATGTGACACATGCCAACATTTCCGGAATGGCTTACAGTATAACGCTCGTAAAGAAGAAGAAGCGAAAGATTTATTGAAAAAATTTAAAGAACATCTAATTAAAGCTAAGTTAGAAAGAAATTATTACAGCAAAAATACGAAATTAGCAGAACAACAGAGGAAATTAGTAGACGAGAATTATCTTGTGACGGAAGGTAAAGCCAATTTTTGTAGTATTGATGCGACTGCTCATTACAGTTACGATTGAGCACAAAACGTTCACGTTCCCCACTCCGATGTAGTTCCGTGTGGTGTATTTGCGGTCGTAAACAATTATCTGATGGATGGACTAGCAACAATAAGCAACTCGATGAGTTTATAAAGAAATCTCAATTACAAACAAACTCAGCAAATCATAATGGATTCCGTTTGATAGTATTCGTGATGAGGGAAGTGGATACGGCCGCTTGTATGGTCTACCTATTACTGAGAATTATTATGTAACGGTTACATTGACTTTGCTCGAAGCAACAGAAGAGGCAGATGATTTATATGATGACAAGGTAAAGCCTATTCAATCATTAATTACGCATCAAGTTTATTGAATGGTGTAATAGTAAATAATTATTGATATATTGTTTCCACTAGTTATGTGATGAGCATCCCGATATTCTAATCAATAATGTTTGGATTACCATCGGATTTACATACGACGCAAGAAATATTATCTAATTAATCATGAGGATGGATTATGTCTTCTGGCGTGTGCACGTCAATTAGCAACCGAGGTAAATGCATTCTGTTATTGGTGTAAAGCGCCAAGAAATCTAGAGTCGTGGAATAATGTGATGAAATACGATGCCTATATACAATATGGGGCAGACTGCAACAAAACCAGACAAAGTGAACATTCTGTTTTGTGAGGCTGATTATGATGTGGCTGTAAAATTGACCAGTGTG
>CAJVPJ010000656.1:0-19656 GCA_910592205.1 Paraglomus occultum | reverse complement strand
ATGAAGATGACAAAATGTTATTGGACAATCTCTACGAAAATAGGAAAAATCTTCTGTAGATCTTTGTTTAGTCACGTAAATCCGACTTATCGAGACTAGTACCTGTCTGGAGAGGTTGTCCGACTTACAGCTTAACGAGAGTTTATATATGTCATCCGACTTATCGAGAAAATTTTAAATATGAAAAAAAGGGGCTTAGAGATTTCGTCCGACTTAAGCCAAATCCGACTTATCGAGTGTCCGACTTATCGAGTTTCACTGTGTACGTATGGAGCCAGCTAATTCGAAGGAAGGCATACCCGTCTATTCTATCCATTGTAAGTAAGTAATACCTTATTTATCACAAAGCGTAAATTTGTTTCAATGGATGATAATTCACTTAATTAACCAGGGAGGTGATAGTGTAGTCTGCCCGCTGTTGGCAGGCAGTCGGCGTCGGTGTGTAATGTAAGAATAATCTGTTTTGAAAGGATGTGTGAAGCATGTTGATGGTCGGCAGGGCGAAATAAGACCAATAGCAACATTTTTATAGAGAATGTGGATTTGACAATGGATTCAATTGTGTGTTTGGATTTGACGTCTAAGGTATTGAATTTCAATCTTTATGTTTTGAATTTATGCTGCAGCGGTTAATAGTATTGGCGATTGCTAAAGTCTATTTATATTAATGTGCTTTCTCGCAAGTTACAGTTTTATTTTATTATAGGCGTTATTGTTGTACGGACTTACGTGTTAAATAAATATTGAAAGTAGCTTTTACTTTGCCGAAAGCAAGCCCTTCAATAGGATTACATATGCACCACATTTTGTCATACTCAGATATGTTTTCGCTACAGGGTGAAAATACATCGCTTTTAGTGACAGCGGTTTGTGTATTACTTTCCCCGGTAAATGGACAAGCGTTTAATTGTTTACTGCTGGTGAGTACAGTATTATTAATATGTCTTTTAAACGTGCAAATTTACCGGTTTTTTGAATAGATTCGCCGTCGTTTTGAAATTTGAACTGTCAGTATTAGAATTATTATCTGGTGAAAATGTTGAAGTATTTGAAAGTAGCCAGCGTTGTCTAATTTGTGTCTTAGTAAAATATTTGCCTTTTTTCAAGCTGCGTTATTTCCAGACAACCAGAAAGCAAATTTATAATCAAGATCGAAGCAACATTGCCCTCGTCGTAAACTGAATAGCCAAATTAACTCTTTTTCCCTCTAATATTTACGTTAAAGAGAATAGTACAGTATTTTTGTTAATCCGGGATCAAATTCATCAAGCAAACTGTAGAGATAACGATATTTTCACCAAACAATAACAAATGGGATTCTATCGGTGGAGAATCCTCGTTACACTGACCGATTATGCGATACTCTGCATTATAACTAGTATTTGTCACCATAATGCACTTTATATGTAGTTACTTTCAACGATGTTTTGTATCAACTTGGTTTGTAGTCTCGTCAAAATTTCTATTCGTGACAGCATTCTTTCTCTGGTAAACTGATTGGTTACTCGGGGAAATCTTGAATTGCAATTAGCAAAGATCATCAGAAAAATATCGAGTGTGACATAATGATAACCGATTAAGGTAAATTAATTCAGGTTACGCAATTGGAGTAGGTTTTGTTTACAAAAAGTCAGACTTAAGCAGGTAAAGTCCAAGTATCTGCCCGCAAGGCAAGGTAAAAACCACTTAAAGTCTTGTTTCCATAAACGCAATCACAATTTTTTCATAGTTGAAAGACAGTCTACGAGTTACTTTCTCACTGAAGCTAGGTTTTCTTTACGAATCTAAGCTCGATTCCTGTCCGTTACTCTATCAGAAACCTCATTTGATTGATGACACACATTAAGGGCGACGAAGAATTATCCAACGACGTTATGGATCTAGTTGACTTCCAAGGTGGTGCTGGCGAGGGAAACAAAAAAGCGGAAGAAGAGCTAAAGCAACCGCTTGAGGAAACTGATAAGAGTCAGGAAGACGAAGCAGGCAAGGAGAAAAATGATAAGAAGGGTCAAGCAAATGGAGCCAGTGAGAATAATGAAGGTGAAGAAATGGAAGAGGACGGCGAAGACGAATATGAGGTTGAGGCTATTGTGGATCATAAGAAAACCAAGGTAAAAGACGTTGTTGATGTTTTTCACATACTGTAGAATTTGAGATATTCCTTGCCCGGTAATATTAACATATAAATTGATATTTTTCTGCAACAGGGTATAATGAAGTATTACATTAAATGGAAAGGTACACATGCATTCTCACAGTCGTTTGCAAGTTTATGTTTGCATTCATAATCATCAATTACTATCTCTTGAACGCGCTTTTTTGAACACAAAAGGGTATCCCTCGGATGAGAACACATGGGAGTCGGCTGATAATCTGTAAGACGAGATATAGTTATAATTCATTATAGTTAGCAATCTCATCCACTCGACTGACTCTTCTCTTCTCTAAACCAATGTTTTGACGTACTGTTCAGTAATTGCGACGATCTCGTACAAGCATACTGGCTACAGTCGAAAGAGAGAAATAACAAAGAGAAGAAGAAGAAACACAAGTATAAGACCAAAGGGGGATCTTCGAAACGCTCAGAAACACCTGATCGTTTTGAAGAAAAAGATGCCAAGCGACAACGAATTAGAGATAGAACTGATGAGAATGATAAGACGCGTCGAAATCGAACAAAGCATACAAGAGAGAAATCGGACAATGACGAAGATGAGGATTGGGATAACCAAATTACTTCAGTTGAGACTGTAACGAGGGATGAAAAATCAAACGAATTAATGGTTTACTTGCGTTGGTTAGTTTGATTATATACATGTGTGATTAGTGCAGATTCTAAATTGAGCTAGTGTTCAAGATTACTGCGCGTAAAAACTTACACTTTTTTTTTTTAAATCTGTTAATAGGAAGAATGGTGACACGTCTAAACATACCGCCAAGGAGGCTAATAGGAAGTGTCCCCAGAAAGTAAGCACGTCGGAAAGAGAGTTTTTGTTTCATATATTCGTGAACCTTTTTTCGGATCACTCACATTATTCATTTACTTACATTTGAAACAGATGATAAAGTTCTATGAACAACGCTTGACGTTTGCGCCCGCAGCAGATAAGAAGGCTTGAGGCTACTGCCGTATGTACATACAATCGATATGTGCAAATACGTATTCGATGCGCCTCTAATAAAGGGAAAGCATTGTTTTCCGCACATAATCTAGTGTAAATAGTAACCGGGATCATTCGATATTAATATGAAGTCTTACTTTGCTGATTTGAATCAGCTATTTCCGGACAATGTTCCGTCATCACGATCGAACAAATTCGATTGTCTATTACATATTTTGATTGTTTACAATCGTGTGTTCTCTAGCATGCCGCTCACTTTTTTTGACAAAAACGCGTTTTCTTCAAGAAATAAAGTAAAAGACAGACGTGTCGGCGTGCATGTATCAGCGTTAACTTGTGTTATTTCATATAGGATGCACTTATGAATCCCGTAAATTACAACGTGATGCAATAGTGGCTGAAGTATCGTTTTCATCATAACTTTAATTACGAGTTGTAATCGTAAATAACTGAACAAGTTGGCAATGAGGACCCAGATTTCTCACACGGGCTTTATGGTTCTCAACGAAAGTTGGAAAACTGCATTATTTTCTGAATGACTGTATGTCAATTAGTAAGCGATACAATTTAATGGTTTAAAATTGGGTGAGGAGTCAAAAAAAGTTGTTAAATATGCATTGGGAAAGCTTTTGTACAAGAAAGACTTTTTTCTGTTTTGAAAGGCGAAATCTATACTGTCAGGTTTATAAGCATAAAATCCGAAGCAATTCCAACAGTTCAAATCCCAAATTTTGGACTGTCATTGGAAGAAGAGTCTTGCATAAAGCGGTATATGTTAGACAAATTCGAAATTTTATGTGACGCGGTGGCGATGGGAAGCTTGATTTATTTAATATAATGTAACGTTTAACGCGTCAACTGAGGTGCATCTAATTCTCAAAGATACTGTGCTTCCTATTGTCAAAGTATAATTCTCACTTATACTTCATGCACTAGTAATTTTTTCAAGATTGCTTAGACAAATTTCCAATACTAAACAATCGACGCTTTCTCGATAATAAATCCTCAATTAATAATATGTTTAGGTTTAAAGGTGTATTAGCTATAGAAAGGGCGATAAATTTCGAGAACGAGTAAAAGGAATCGTAAAAAGACGCGTCAGCCGCTTCTAGTAAACGAGTTTGTTTCGTACTGATTACAGGATTTTATTTTAACCTGTAAATATTAGCGCAAAGTAAATAGATGACACAAGTCTTGGGCCTGTTACGCGTATGATTTGACATCGAAGTACAACTCATTGACACTTTCGTGGCAGAGCACATTTTGATGTCCGTATTCGGATACCGCATGTTTTAACAGTGAACCGATGACAGTCTTGTTATTGTCGATATTTTTTTAATAGTATGTAATACTATTAACAATTTTATCTCTTTGTTCACAATTCTCTTAATTGACGTGGTTGCGGTAAGCATCAGTTTGCAAACGCATTCTCTCCCCATATCTTGATTTACAAACTATGCACATTTTGAATTTTCCGAAACTGGCTAGCAAACCAATTGTTAATACGTTTACCGTTTATAACAAAATTTCAGTTTTTCTACTCAAAGTTACCCAGCCTTTAAAATATGTAACCTACAACATTTGACAAGTTCAAGACTTATATTATAATGCAATCTTACATAAATCCAACATTGCTGCTGTAACGAGTGGCATGTATTGCGGACTGCAACCTCAACGATCAATCATTCAAATTAGGGAGAATGCTATTTGATTCACGTCACAACGATAAAGAGGTATGATAGCTCGTAAACAGCAATGCTTCAGACATCAGTCATTCTGTGAGAGTATGTTTAGTTTGACAAAAACAATTTAGTTTTGGGTTTGCCCAATTTAAAATTATTTACCGGACGCCTTTATATTACGATCTGTAATGTTTCTAACTTAGAATGTTGTTGTGGGCAAGTCAAATTATCCCCATTGTTCCATACAATCCATCAGCCGTAGTGTGATCGGAAAAGTTCTCGTCAGAGATTGTAGATTGATTATCAATGGATAAATCTTGAAAAAATTTCCCTGATCGCGCAGTCTGCACTGTAGATCATAGAATAAGTGCGCTGAAAACACGTGGGAGTTTCATTCTAACGTTGCAATTTAACAGGTGTCCGACTTCTTCTTCGAGCAATGATCGTACCAGGATTAGCATAAGATGCTATGCACAGTATGGTCTCTCTACCTTTTGTTATTTAGACCGAACGGCGTTTGTTTTTTATAACACCACATCACTGCTCATAGGCCAAGCTACGAGGATAATAAGTTATTGTAACTTCCATGTGACCGATGTCGGATTCATGTCACGATATTACAGGTTTGATCGATGAAAATCCCCATGGCCTTGAAAGTCTCCTTCCGAGAAATCTCACGAAATCATCCAACAGCAAGATCATATTTTATTAGAGCTCTAGAACAGTCGCAATCATAAGAATATTCGTTCTCGGATTTGAAAAGAAAGATACGGCCATAAAATGTGCATGTCTCTTATTTGCACATAATCTGTACGTGAGTTGTTGCGACTTGACTTGCAGACATGAACGAACGAACAGAGAAGCATAGAACTGCTGGGTGAAAACTCGGAGACAGTAGAGCATGTTCTGATGATGTAGAGCTCTCGGGAAGACAAGAAACAGTTCAACAGGGAGGTAATATCATATGATAGATGGCGAAACAACGGATATTGGTGATTTGATGGTTTGTGGTCACCATTTGATATAGTGTTAAAACTTTTTTATATTATCCCATCCAACAGCCAATCCGATAAAGAACCTGCGGGCATACTCGGATGAATCGTTGGCGGCGGAACTGGCTTATCCAGTTACGGGAACATTCATCATAATCCAATTGTTTGCGATTTTTCGGCTAATACTACTGGGTGTGCAGTAGTTTCGTTGGCGAAACTACATATTCATGGTTTGATAATTGGCAGAACAAAAATCATGGTACTATTTACAATCGTATAAATTACAAAGTCTAATTACTCGACTTGCTAATTATGAACTGATTTATTCCAGTACTAACTATAATACTAACTATAATATTATTTACCCAGACCCTAGGCCACGCCAATTGATTGAATTATCATCTTTCCCCATCGGTTACGGCTCCGTCAACAGGAATTGCCCCAACCAACTAGTTATTTACCTCAACACTATCAACTTAAACCTGTTCAGTCTTTCGTAACCAATTGGGTCACAGCTGCATGGGAAGATATGCAAGTAGATGAGCACATCTCAAAAGAGGAGTTGCTTGTGTTTCTCCAGGATGGTTTGTTGCAGGGTTTGTTGTGTACTCGGAAATCCAAGAAAAAGTCCGAAGCTAATAGAGAGAAAAAGGCGTTATAAAAGGTACAAGATGTAATCGTGTTTTACGTGAGTAGAGTAGATTGTATAGATGACACTCGAGTAAGATAAGATGGATTGATTTTATTAATTAACGATACTATTAATGAATCTTTGAATAGGTCAACATCATGTTACGGGAGGGGGGTCTTGTTGATGGCTGTTGCAAAAATGGATGCACGGATCAAGTGAAAAAGCTGATGGATTGCCATGTTACCGTTAAGGAAAAGATCGAGCTTGATGATATCCAATGCAACAAACAGTACATAAAAGTTTTTTTTCCCCCCATCTGACTTCGGATATGCAACTGATTGAATAAGCAATCACAATGGGATGAAATCCTGTGTGTGAGAAAAGTATTTCTACAATGCATCGGATGGTTACACGGTAAATTACGTAACTAAAAATACACAGGACAATAGATGGTGAAATTACTTCTAATTTCGCATTCATTCATGATCAGCGGCACAAACAACAAGCGGGTGGGCTACAAACCAGCAATTTCTCGGTCCATTCATGCAGCCAAAGAAAATTGTAATTGCATCCGCCACTTGTCGGAATAATACCTTTTCGAAACCTTATTATTTCAAGATTGTGATTATCATATCTCGCCCTCCTCGGAGAGATGGGGGGGATCTGATACATTGTTTCCAGCTCATTCTTTCTTTGTTACATAATAGTTGCCACATATATTGCTCGTTTAGTCCCCCATTCTCATTCATTACCCATTTGCCCTACACGCATCCTGTGCATCAGCCTGATAAAGCGAACGTATTTAGACAAATTATGTTCCCCTTAAGGATAAATATATACTGCAATATGCGGTGGCTTGGCGATCAGATGACGTTTTGTATGTGCAACTTCGGAGGTTTCATTCCTGTATTGCAAGGCAACCAGCAACTGAACTGACTGGCAACAAAGACTGTTAAAAAACTCTAATCGCGTCTAGGTGTAAGTGTTACTCACGTGAGTTCATTCAGTATCATTCTTTTAATCCTTTACCATTTGTCGTTCTCATGGTCAACTAGAGATCTTCGCGATTAATTAGACATTTGATCATGATATATAGATGTTGCCGGAACCCTATAATTCTTTCGAAGGATGCCTGTGCAAGAAAAGAAACGCCATTTGATCCACATTTATCGCCACATGTTTAAATTTAGGACCGGATCATTTCCTATGACATCGACATCTTGTGGGGATGCAGAACATGAGCATGGATTGCTGTCTGTCAGTAGACAATACAAATGACTATGGCAACACACTAGTCTGGGTACCACATCTCATACATCGAAACATTTCCCCATCTTTAATGTTGTGCGCTGGGGAAGGGGGGGGGATTGTTGATATCGACAATAGAAAAGTGCTTTGCAAAACATCAAGGGACATTTTATTGCATGCTCGAAACAATTGCAGCGCAACCCGAAACAAACGCATACATACAGACAAACGGCCCAATCAGCTGTAATTGACGCTAACTGCTGTGCACTACCGCGCGGCACACTGTCGAACGCCTGCCTTTCTATGACGAATCAAACATATTTTATATGCAAAGTTAAAGAAGTCTCCGTTAGGATGCTCGTTCGGGTTTTAGAATTCTGCGTTTCCGTATAAAAAAATCAGAGTCAGGTTTTCCGACCGCAGGACGTCAAGATCTTTGTGCGAACACATGAGAAATGATAATAACTACCGGAACACGGTCCAGAGATTCATTAATATCTGCTATTGTTCTACGCTGGTCGAGATATATGCCAAACGGTCAATACAGTATCCCAGATCATCGGACGGACGCGGGTTTCACAAGGGCTGATGCTTGCATTAATATTAAACAACTTGAAACAACCATTCAAGGGTTTGCTAATGTGACTTCATCAATTAGCGCGTTTTACCGGACTGCATCTTGGGTTCTGGCCATTGTGAAGGGGGGGGGGGGTCGTCAAGATGAACGCAGCGGACGCAAAGGCATAGTAGCATGTAAAATGCTCAAACGTCAGTTAAGACATTGACACAATTTTGGCTTCTAATAGACACATGTATGAATGCTTTGCGTATTAACCGGTGATATCTCACACTGAATTAGCACCCACCAAATTGTCAGTAACAAGACGTGCATCCGATTTTCTGGTCGCCAGTACAATCACAGATCTGTCTGTAGTTCACATCTCACACCGGAGCATGATACTGTATCTCCATAATGGTTTATTTTTGGGGGGAGAAAAAAAAATTGAGGTTTGATTATTTTATGCAGAGTTTATTATATTAAAGGGGAGTTTAAAAAAAGACCAAACCGAGCAAAGTGTTACATGAAAAAATATTGATATCATTTTACGTACTTGGTTATTCCGCTAAGGCGAATTGGGTTATCAAAAGCTGAAAACCCTTGAAATTTCTTGTGGCGTTGTAGACAAAATCATGGGATCAAATTGTCATCCCATACAAAATGCAAACAATGCTTACGCCATTAGCAGGCTGTCCATGTATAGCACAGGCTGTGCCACTAGCAAATCAAAGTCTAGTCTATAACCATAAACTAACAACTTGTCACGCTATTTGTGCAACTTTTACAATCACCGAACCTTGAGATGTCGATTAGTATTCCCTAATTGATTGGTCAGAACGGATTCTCTTTACGTTTATTTATGTAACCCATAACTATCATGTGGTCTCCTATTCATAATTAACGAGCTGACAAAGTAAAAAGGAACGAAAAGGGTTTGTATAGCGGCAACTGAATTTTTAGTTTTTTTTCTGGGGAGAATCAGTTACATGTTATTGCAAATGTCATAGCGCCGCATTGTGTGATCTATCAGTCACCAATTTCTTTCCCACGATTTGAAGCGTATTCTAACGACAGAATGTGATTGGATGTAATCTATGACACATGTGAATCTGGCAAACGAGGCGGAGGGAGGTGAGCGGGGTGGGGGGGAAACTCTTATGCACATGGTAGTTGTAGAAGTTTCTGCTGGAATGGAAGGTTGACATGCGCGGCAATTGATCACAGGGTTGTTCATCTAAGCCACTTTGAACAACTATCTTTTTGTGTTTGTTCGGGGCAACGTAACCTTATTGGGTAAATTCGTTGACCCCGAGAATTTTTTAAAACAGGTCAGTTCCTAAACCGAGCTTAATGTCAGCAGAACTTTTTTCTTTTAGGAATTCAAGGTCTTTGCCTGATTGTTTGTTCCTTGAACCTTGTTTTGTGCTCAAAACCTTGTAGGTTCGGCTTTGTGATCAGGTAGCATTCATTCCCATGCTGCTTTTAGCAAGTCACTGATTAGTACACACTATGTATAGCGAAGTCAGAGTCACCAAGACCTTTTGTTTACACAGCGTACAGAATTAAAAAGATGTTGTACTCTGTAGCGGTTATTGTGCATGGTTATTATGGAATTGGTGAAACAACAAGAGATGGTCGACAATACAATTAATCAGTCTTGCAATAGCTAGACTGTCTTTGAGATTTTCTTTTGATGGATTAAAAGACCTACAATAACGATGGTATAACAATACTGATATTAATTATAATAATATAGTAATTTATACACTACTAGTCAATGTAAATCGGCTGTAAGCTGTAAGGCAATGCAGTCAAACAAAAATGTTTACCGAAAAGGTTTATGCAGCATGTATGCGGACAGGCAGGCATACTCCAAATAATTTTATTCCATCTAGAGTCCTTCCCTCCTCCCCACCCCGCATAAAAAACTGTGTATATCTGTCCCGTCATTTGGCATACACTACACTTGCATATTGAATGTCTTTTTGTGCGTTTAGAATTCGAACCATTTTATTTTTCCCCATCGATTGACAAGCTAGCTTTTCTGTCCTTGTGACAACAACAAAGTGAGTTACGATTGACAAAATGGACTGCATTGAAAAAGGAAACCATTTTCAGACTGTCTTTCACTGCAATCCATGGTCGTGTGATGAGTTGCAAGCTTGTTATGCATACTCCGTGTAGCCCTTCATATGCTTTGCTAATTTTTTTTTGCTAATGCATTCTTATGGACGATACACCATTGTTTATCTGCTTTTCCGTCATTACTTGTTAACGTTAACGCATTTAAGGTGCAACATGCCTCAAATTCCTGTAATTATGTGTCACAAAATCTATAAATAGTAGGTGGCGTTTCACCATTGAGGAAATTGAATTATTCGATCGGAGATGCGTTTATCCGAATGAAAATTGGGGGTAGGAGGTGGAGGAAAAGGCACGGAGGCATTCTATTTTCTCAAACGTCATTGTTATTGGGAAAATGAGAGGAAAAAAGTGATCAAAGGAACTGAATAGACTCAAAGCTGTTGATATATGAAAGAGTGTATGTGTGTCTGAGCATTTGCGATGTTTATTATTTAGAACCGATAGATTGTTTGATCGCATCTATTTTGAGAGAGTGATCGTCCGAAACAAATAATTCAGAACAAATGACAATAATCAGCGAACGCCCATTATGAGCAATACAATAATAGCCATACAGACCAATAAGGATTTATGTTCATTCATATGGTCTATTTTTTACCTCTGGGTAGAGTCGTTGTGATATCCTTGTTCTGATCCGGATAGCCAATGTCTGTATTATTCATGCAAGAATTCTGACAGGGACATGGAAATTTTTTCCTGCTGAAAGTGAGTGCGACTCACAGGATGCGTACAATAAATATGATGGTATAATCATGCATTCATGTGCATGTTAATAAACGATTGTATTGTTCTAATTTTTAAGACGTCCAAAATGACACAGGTGTGATTAATAATCATTTAATCCATCTACATCACAAATTGTACTTTATGACATAAAAGGCTGGAAGAACTTCTCCAAATCGGTAAAAGACTCAAAACCCACGTTTACGCTTAATGCATTATTTTTAAGGATGGACTAAACGTTAACAAATAGTACGGAGATCGATGTCAAATATTTGATGAGGTGAGGTGGGAAGGGTGATTGATGATGGTGGTGAGTGGGGCAGTTAATCGAACAACGGGGGCAATTTAGTATGAAAGGATAGTCAGGAGAATTGGAAACATAATTGAAAAGATAAACTTGTAGAGAAGTACATGTGTTATATGAATTAGGATAAAGGATTGGGGAAAAATAACGTATACATGACTAATAATCCAGCAGTATTAGCAATACTTTAATTATTACAATGATAATCCAATTAAAGTTATGGCGCCTCCTCCCTTTGAATACAAGTATCGCACCATTTACTGTCAATCTGTCTGTTACAGTTGCTATTTTATTTCACTTGCATTTGAACAATTTCCCAACTGCAGGGGGAGTCACTCTGTGGTTACTAACGTTACTGTTTGTTGTTTGATCTGTGTATATATAAAAAAAAGAGTGAGCATTGTTGTGTTTCATGAGCATATGACAAAATGTTAGGATTTACAGTAAATGAGAGAACATTACATCTACCTTGTAGTTACAAACTGTATGCTATTTGTTAACCCTCGCCTCTCCCCGTATCTAAAATTAAACTTGTGTGATGTGAGACTGATAGACTACATGATTAACCTGCGAATGACGTTTTTTTTTTTCAAAACCCACATCAGCAAGATTGAACTGCAGTTACGTTTACGAGATTTTTGAACAAAAAAAAAACTTTAATTTCCTCTTTCCATAGTCACCTGGACGTATTTGGTATGTATTAATTCATATATAGATTTCGTAACGAATTAAAGGTATTGTTGGGATGTTAGTACAGCAGATAAAAACGAGCAAGAAAAGGGGTATGATTTGAATATTCGAGTTTATTCGGTAAATCAATGGAAATTCTGCCGGTAGACATTAAACAATATGTCAATTGATGAAGCGTATGTGATGTACATATATACATACATATATACAGATGACATACTAATACACAGAATACATAATACATAATACACAACACATATAACATGACATACACACTAATACACATATAACATGACATATAACATAACATACACATCACATACACATCACATATAACATGACATACACATCACATATAACATGACATAACATACACATCACATATAACATGTAAATAATCCTTATACCGTATACGTTACCCTCAGTCACCCAAGTTTCTTTGTGACAATCAACTTGAATCGGAATATACGAGTTGGGGAAATGAACTCTCGACCCTAAAGCATGGATAAGCGGATATTTGATACATAAATAATGGGCGGCGCTGTTAAATGGGAGTAACAATAAATGCAACAATCACTAACCAATCTCATAATTCAAGCATATGAATAATATGGTAATTAATGCATCCGTTTGTATAGTCACTGACTAAGTACAAAACATTACAATAACATGTAATATATACATTGTCAATTATAAATAGCGTTTATTGTAACTATTTATATAAATATAAAAACATTACATTATTTATATGATGCCATACTTTATTATTGTATTTTTTACGCGATAGACTAAATAATTTTTACTCTACAATACCCATAGCCCACTATTCAATTGCATCTGAAAACTGTCGAATCAACTTCGTCTATTTCGTGTGATTTCAAACAAACATAATTATGTATCTCCCATCCCATCCCCTATAACCTCTGCCGCAAAATTTCTGCCCGTTAAATTTAGGTACTCTGCTCAGGCCCTTTCTCTCTTCTTCCTCTTTTTCCCCACCTCCGTTACTAGGTGTTTAGTTATCGTATCAAATGGCTCCCACTGAGCTCAAAATCAAAGGAAAGACATGTTTCTCGCATTTGTCCTCAATCGATACCGACGAAGACCTCTCAAAGACTTGGCGTCTCATGACCAAAGTGAAAGACGCCCTTGAGTATGGTCGCCGATTGGAAAACTTGTCCTGGAGATTATGGTTCATGCATCACCTCATAGTCTACGACCAGAAAAGAAGCAAAAAGTGCTTTAGAAAATTATCTACCGCTACAACAAAAAAGCTGGAAACGGAAAAATCCACTGCTCTAGACATGTTGGATACTCCAAACTTCAAGTCAAAGTCCTCCGATAGCAGTTTTCTCGAGAAAAAGGGTAAGAAAAAGGCCAGAAAGCATGGCTCTAATGCTGCTAAGCGTCCCGACGCAAAGAAACCGAAATATGCCTCGAGACAGTGTTCGATGCCATCTTCCGAGACGTTTGTGAAAATGGACACCTCTCAAATGGACATTGATGACAAGGGAGCTTTGTCCGTTCAAATCCCCTCGTCTGCTTCTACTGAATCTCTGACAATGAGCCCTACCCATAATGATATGGTCATGATTCAAGGTTCTCCCGAAAGCACAAGTACAATATCTACCAATGATGACCCGAACGACATGCAACTGACCGAGCCGGTCGGTTTGAACGATATTTACACCGTATTTAACGAGGATTTCTTGCGTGGCTCTTTCACCGACGAACATGCATTTGTTCTTCATCGGTATACAACCGACCAGGAGGAAACCCAATCGGTTATTCTTCAGGATAGCTACGTGGGCTACGGATCGGATTTCCATTCCGACCTACCTAGCATTGGCGTCTCTTTAAACCAACTTCTCCGCTCCGTCTACAATAACTATTCTTCTGATTCCTCCGAACCCACCTCGCCGTCTGAAATGGATTTGATCAATAGTCAAGGATACGTCCAGTCGGACGCTCAGACGAATCCAGGACTTCAATATCATCACCACCTCACCGAACAAATGGTGGCCAGCCCGTCTAATGCTGTCTATGTACCCCGTTCGACGTCTACGCCGACAATTGACACGGATTTAGCAAACAATCTGATGAACGTTTTGGGGACTCCCATGAATACGCCAGTGACTGATATACCAAGCCTTGGTAGTGGGATGATGTACATGAACCAATATCAATCGGAGCAGTCGACTGTACAGCCAATATCAATATCGCAGAGACAGACGAATTCGACTGGGAATAATCAGGCGTCCGCTCGGCAGAATCCAGAAAATAGAGTAAAGAAAGCCCATTCGGGCGGTGAACAACAGTGTTTCAATTGCGGTGTTACGTCTACACCGCTTTGGCGACGATCAGCAAATGACGAGCTACTATGCAATGCGTGTGGTTTATAGTGAGTGTCATATTTCTGTTAAAAACAAAGCTTGATTTTTTATTAACCAAAAAATTGGGGTTATATGGTCAAACATTTATCGGGTCTTTTTTTTGTCTCTTCAAACAATGAACTAGTCTGATTAACAATATTTTTAATTTCAATCAAAAGACATGTCATTTATTGATTACTGTTGCTTTACTTATTATAAAACTAGCTTGAAGCTTCACAAAATGGACCGGCCGAAAACTATGAAGCCTCACATAGTTCGAAAGGATGCTAGGGATGACGAGGCATCTCAACCCGTTTGCACAAATTGTGGCACAATGACAACACCTTTATGGCGTCGAGATGAAGAAGGACAAACACTGTGCAATGCATGTGGCTTGTAGTAAGTTTTACGCTACTGATATATGTTGCTGGCAGTTGTTTAGAGTTTATTATATACAGTTATGTAACGTTTTGTCACAATTTTGTAGTTTCAAGTTACATCACGAAAAAAGACCCCTGTCCATGAAAACGGACATCATAAAGAAACGGCAACGGTACGAAAACGGACAAAACCCCAATCGGCGGACAGCCAAGAAACAACGGGACAGCATAACGCAACAAGTGTCGTCGCCACGGTCGACATCGCCGACAGAGGCGCAAACACAAACAATATATCCTTCAATTGGAGTGACTACTTCACCGAATCCTTCTCCAATTGGGATAACTACTTCACCGAATCCTTCTTCGGCACGGACATCTACGTCATCCATGAACGTCGCCAGTAAAGTATCGCCAATAAGTGCGACAAGTATTTAAACACACTTTTTACTCGGTTTATTATTTGCATAATTCATTCATTGTACACTATATTTCTCATACGATTGATGTTCATGCGCCACTTCATTTACAATCGATGACGTGACGCATGGATATATATACACGGCTGACTCTCTCATTTGTAAAAGTAAGTTGTTAGACATTATACAAAATTTATATTATCGTTATGGAGCCACGGGCATTTCAACGTCTATGAGTCGCTGTAATGCTGGAACGACTGTGGTGTTTGTAAGTGGTAGTATAATCGATGTGGCGTGAAGCTAGCTTTGGTTAGAAGAATTAGAGAAAAAAAACTCGTGTCTGATACAATAGACATTAGTTGATGTTCGTCTATTTATAAAAGACACTTAAAAAATACTCGACTATCACCCAATCAAAGCGAGGCGAAGAAGCTTTGGTCAAATGAGAGTAATAGCCATTGGGTTGGGAGAGGTCGAGGATTGAATGTATTTTAGAAATCAAGATGGGTAGTAATATTAGAGATGGTGGCTGTTGGAGCAGATTGTGGCGGAAATGTACACCCCTTTAACAATTATCAATCATAATATTATTCAATGCTATTGTTTAATAATATGCGCTAAGTTATGTTTCAAATAAGAATAAAATGGTCAAATTGTATAAAAATGCATAGCATATAATATCACATTGTTGTATTAATGCCCTAATTTAGTTTATGAATCGTACTTTGTAATGGAAAATCACAGGATTGACGTACATCGTATTGATTTGATTTGGACAATAAAAAGGGGGAAAAGGCAAGTCAAATCAATGATCTTTACAAACTTGGCATTAGTGTGGGTAGTAATCATTTCCCAACAGTTCGAACAACACCAAAGACATTACACAGAACTTTGATATTACACAGGTAAACCGGTCCTACGTGAGGTTTAAAGGGGTATTGGTTGGATGTGTCATTGCTATTACCGTTTAAATCTTACATTTGTTAACCTTCATTGATCATCTGATCCTTTGCTTGTATTACGGATGACTCGTTTTAATAAATTAGAAATGACAACAGTTTGCTTGTTTGTATCGCGAATTGTATGTTTTGATTTGTTCTTTAACACCCCCCGCTCTCCCTCCGATTAGTTGTTATTGTGTATACAAATTTATCTAGGGGAAAATGATTATACGGTAAACTTGTACTTTTGTTGTCTCCAAGAGCTGAAAAAAACATTTCGCTGTATAAAATGTTTAATCGTTATTATTTCTTTTAGGCATAGTGCATAAATGTATTGTGTTTCACGGTAATATTCGTTGTGTAAATCATCATTGTGTTTCGGTCAAAGCCATGGTCCAATACCCACCTCACATATTATGCCCCACTTTTTGCCAAGGTGTAAATAGAATCCCCAATACGATTCATCCGGCTTCTAGAAATTCAGAGTTACCAACAAAACCGACATACCACCACAAGAATTCAGAATTCATGAAACTGTAACTGAATTTCTTTTTCTCAATTAGTATTGAAGTTATGACGTACATGGTATTTTAATGTTCCGCTTGTTCCCGAGTTGATCATTCTAAACTCGGAAAGCATGAGTTTACTAATTCCAGACATCTGCTGGTCAAGTGATACCAGGAGAACGATGTCTGATCTAGAACACATTTTCTTCGTTCAACATCCCATTAAAATTTCATCGTTACTCTGTTGTAAACATGTGGGGGCCTGCATAATAAGGTATTAATATTAACATTTTCCTTCCAAATCCATTATAACATCCGCGTATGTTATGTTTGACACGTTCTTGTCTTACTCACTTTTTGTGACTACATTCCAATACATAGAGGTACCGCTTTAGTCTGTATAATGTAGATTTCTGGCCACCAAAATTCGATAGCGCGCATGAGAAATTTTATTATCAGATAGACATTAACATGAGAAAACTAAGCAGACCTCAGTTGATTATAGTGTCAATGTATACTGTGCTGTCCAAAAGCCAGCAAGCAATTCTGCAAGAAATGTGACGACCAAGTATTAATCCTAATTATTACTTTGAATCTAGACTAAGGGCTTGGAAAAAATTTTAATGATTGCCCATCACATTTAGCTTCAAAGAACTGAAACATTTGATAAAGATATTCGCCGTATCGCCAGCTTCCATCGCTGCGTAATTGACTTTACATTTTTTTAACTATACAGACTTTCAACGGGTGGTTACTATCCAAAATAGCTATCCATATTATAAAATGACAACTGGTATGGATCTGGAACTGCATTTTAGGATATATGTAGTACTTTTAGATGTATACAACAGACAACCGCTTAAAATGGCGAGGAAGTTTTATGAAACTCTGTATGAGAATCTTGTACAGCTACATAATATCTATCAGTCTTATATCAAAGCATTAGAAAATGGCTTAGAACCTACATGTGGCTTGTCAGCTAATTTGGAAGGTGTTAAAGTTCAAAATTACAACATTGATTTTTTACTTATGCATCTTTATGATACTTTTCATATGATGGATGATGACAAAACTTCTTGGCTTGAAATTCTGAATCAGTTAAAGGCTCTGTTTTCTGTGCTTGTCAACACTTTACCTAGTATGACTGGTATTATGGCAACTGGAGAAATAGAAACTCCAATTGATAACAAAGCCACTATTGATATTTACAACAAGATTCACAAAACCTTACAACCTAAATTTTCTATGGGACATTGGTACATGGAGTGGAGGTATCTCTATAGCATATATCAAGCATTTGTTGAATGGTCAGTTGTTCCAATTCACAAGAATATGGTTGTTAAAGGTGAATTGATGCTTATCAAGGATCTTTGGAGGTTTGGAGACCAAGAATGGCACAAGGCAGTTTCAGCACAGCCAGAAACAAGTGGATACAAATTTAAACTGAAAATTACACCATACACTTTATTGTTTGGTATATTGGATATTGCTCAAAATCTTATAATTTCTACAAAAAATATTGGCACAATGGCTCATTGTTACTATCTTGCAAAACTCTCCCTGGACATAGTAAGAGAAGAGTTCATTCAATTTAAAGCAATGGAAGTTTTAATTACACTTTACAAAAAAGATTCAAAGGCATTTTCTGTTGTGCAAGTTGATCTAGATCAACATGCTGAAAGTTTTTCAACTTTGGACCAAGATAAAAAAAGGTTTCAAGACATGAGAGAATACATAGATAAAAAATATGTATATATTAATCAGGCATGCAGTAGGACAAATTTTGAAATGTCAGTGTCAAGACAGAAAGCAAAGAAAGCAGATCATAATCAGATACCAGATGAACTTTTTAATTCAAATCCAAATGACTTGTTGATTTTAGACACAGTTGCAGATCATCTCACATGTCCATTTACACAAGAAGTTACAGATAATTTTAGAATACTTCCATGTAAACACAAAATCAGTTATCTGGCATTGGCAAGTTTTATGAAGATGAACTGTCTTGAGCTGAGATGCTTTTATTGTAGAAGAAAATGTCAATTAGCTGAAACTGAAAAATTACCAAGTTCACCAATTTACAAAGCATTGTATGAAAAATTTGTCAGAGCTGGTCATATCACAGCAAAAGGAAAAGCAAAGGATTTTACAACTATTGTGGCAAGTCAGGACAATGATGATGAGGATGTTGAGGAAGCTTCTATTATAAAATCAAAGTTTTTATATCTGCTTCAAATGAAACCAAAGAGAAGTATCCGACAATTAATGAGAATGCCAATAAGTCTACATAATACATACAAGCAAGGCAAAAAAGCTCTGGATGAAAAAAGATATAGTGATGCAATATTATGGCTTGAAAAAGCACTTATTGATTATCCTGACAGTGCAACTATTCAGATTGACCTTGCTGTTGCATATCTGGAAAATTTGAACTATCAAAAATGTTATGAATACATAACTCAAGCCATAAAAAATGATCCCAACAATGCCAGAGCATGGGCTTGGCGTGGAAAATACCATATGCAACAATCAGAGTACAAACAAGCTCTTAAAGATCTTAAACAATCATTAAACATTGATGCAAGTGATGCACTTGCATTAGAAGTCAGGGGTAAAGTCTACTACATTTTGAGCCAGTATGAGATGGCATTGAATGATTTCAATCAACTATTAAAGATTGACTTGAATAATAGAATTGCATTAGGAATAAGAGGAAAAATTTATTCTATACTTGATGAGTCCAGCAATGCATTAAGTGATTTTAATAGGGTATTGGAGATTGAGCCAAATGATGTGGACATGTTAATTGCAAGGGGAGCTGTCTTGTTTAATCTTTGTCAATATGAGGATGCATTAAAAGACCTCAAAAAATTTTTGCAATTTAAACCAACTGATACAACAGCACAACATCTAAGAGGGCATACTTATCTCATGCTTGAGAAATA
>CAJVPJ010000655.1:0-19721 GCA_910592205.1 Paraglomus occultum | reverse complement strand
TAAAGTTATTGTGATGACTTGTAAAGTTTGCCAGCATACTATTCATATATTAGTATTTTATACCCATCACGTGATAACGTAATATTTGATTTGTATAATACCCGGGTCTTTTACAATTTTATCGGTCTAAACTGCTGCAGGGTACTATACATAGGGGGGGGTACTTTAGTCAGCGCTCTACGGTAGTTTTTTTTATATTTCTTATATGCCTTTTTGTACTGTATATTATTTGGTTTGTTGTTTTTTATAGTTTGCTTTTATTGTCAGTTTCGTTTCATGGTGGAATTATGCGTGGTAGGATAAAATAATAATTGTTTACTCTAATATACAGTATATGCACCCCTTCATTTTAGCCACACAGTACTTGGTGCAACAAATTTTTTTACACCAGCCATACCATATTAACAAATGTCGTATTTTACTTGACATAATTTGTTTTCATAAAAAAGAGAATTTCTTCGGTAATTTTTGGTTAAAACTCCGCGTAATTAGTATTGGCACGGAAAAATGCGCTTTGCAAAATCCATCGAGTACGTTAACTTAATAAGTCGGGAAATATGTACTGTATAAGCAGTCGTAAATATCCATTAGGGATATTAACTTTTAGGATAACGTTCCGTTCTTGTTTCTTTAACCATTTGCAATAATGGAACTCTTTGATACCCTAATAAGTAAATTATTATTGGCAACTGTACTGTGCTGGTAGAATCAAGAACCGTTAATCCTCCATCAGTCAGATTAATCCATCTTGTTCATCGATTGTTTATAAACATCTTCAGCGTAGACCCAACCGATTGCTACCAGATTTTACTCCACTGCACGGGTAGGAATCGACGTAGTAACTCGAAGCTAATTAACGTATGCGGAGTGTCAAAATTCTAGCTAAAGGTCAATAACTGTACTTCATCGGAGAGACGTCACCTCGTTATGAACAAAAGATTATCGGCACAATATTCTACAAATGTGCAACACGACTTGCTATCCATGTAAAGCGTTCTAAAATAACCACATTTATGAGCTAGTTGCAAAGCTAACGTCTTTTGTATACATTATAACTTTTGTGGTTAGCATAGCTTCGAAATTCCTATTTAGTAATTACAGAATAATTTTACACAAGCCTTTTTTTCGTTATTATAAGCAAAGAAATGTGACACAAATATACGCGTAGTCGACGGTATACTATTTAACTAGGATATTGTAATTATGCATTGTCTTAATCTGCTTTTTATTCGTATTAATCAGTAACATAAGATGTAACACAATAATCGTTGAAAAATGAACTTTCACTTGAATTAACAATACTCCAATTAAAACACTTGATCAAACTAGTCTGAAGACATGGATCCCGTCTTCGGAAATCACAGACATAACGTCCAGTCAAATCGATAACTTCTACTACGCTTGTAAGCAAACAGGTGATCCGATAACGATGATATTCCTTGGAAGAAATGTATACCGTCACTTGTGAATCAGTTTGCTGTGATACATTCACTTCCAACGCGCGAGCACAGCAATAATGTAGTCACCTTAGACGATATAAGAAATGGCTTGAGAATCGCAACCACTTGATACAGGGTTTTACCAAATACAATAATAACTATTACATGGTTGCTGATGTTTGCTTTTACTATATTTTTATTCTCGATATGGATTGGCTACGCATGTGGATTACTCCGATGTAGTCCCAGTGTGGTGCATTTGTGGACGTAAACAATTATCCGATAGATGGGCCAGTAACAATAAGCAACTGGATGAGTTTATAAAAAGGACTCAGTCACTCAGCGAATGACGCCTATCTCGAATGGATTCCATTCGATTGTCTTGATGATAAGGGAGATAGTGCATCTTTTATGGTGATCTACACATTCCGAAAGTGGGAATGAATGTTTTCGTAAGCTCTTACTTTCTAGAGATCCGTCCGGTCATGAATGCTTTTCGACTTGTCGATATTATTTGATCATCGTATTCTTTAGCTGCAAAAGTAGAAGCCCCGTCTGAGAATGGCCAAGATTTCCAGAATTTTGTCAGGGCGGTTGCAACCATTTTCATTGTCGAAGACCAGTTGCCATAAAATAGATGACACAGACTACTGCCGTTTGTGCATTAGAAGTTGGAATCTAGTACTTAATTAGTATTGGCATCTTTTTCTCTGATCTCTGAATCTGCTATTTAATTTATACGAATATGTGCGAAGGACGTATTGCATGTTATATCGAAATAAACATGCTCACGGAATAGTTACAGTATTCTGAAACAATAATATTGCCGATGCTCGAACAATTTGCTGTCACTATTAATCCCTTGTCTTGTCATCGTATACCGCGCGCGGTTGTTTCCAGCATATAATATCTAGTAGTTGAGAAATTAACAAATATGAAATTAAATTATCTCCTAATCAAGTATTCTAAAGTCCCCAGCCTCGGAACGTAAGGCAGAAAAAGGACATGGGTTTGGGAAATGTAATGACCAACTGCCTATTGATAAACTGCATCGTGTTCTGACGATATCTTTAATTTTTGTATTAGCTTGATTATCTAGCAAATACAGATATTAATTATTAATTGGTAATATAAACAAACCTCTTGTCTGTCTGTCTGTTTGTATTTACACGGAACTTTATACACTTCCTATAGCCATGCCATAGTTTATCTTTGTACACTCTCGACACAAAATTTGATTCCCGCGGTGCTTCAAATACTAATACTATCGTAGAGCCGAAACAGAACCCTCCTATCTCGTCACCTTTTTTAAGTGGTAGAAGTTTACTTGCATTCTCATATGATACTTCAACGTATGTGCCGATATTTACATCCTCCCTGTTATTTGTAGGTAATCCCTATCAACGAAAACTGATATCAATACGGGAAGAAAAAGATGAACAAAAGGCTGTTGAATGGTATCAAAAAGCTGCTGAACAAGAAAGTGGTATTGTACTTGCTCAATATAATTTCAGTGATGTAAGCACTATTGCACAAAACAACCTTGGTCGCTGTTATAAGCTGGGCACTGGCATGGAAACAAATTATCAAAAAGCTGTTGAATTATTTCAGAAAGTAGCTAAACAGGGCAATGCATATGGACAATATAATCTTGGTTATTCTTATGAACACGGCATTGGGGTGGGAAAAAAATGAGCAGAAAGCAATTGAGTGGTATGAAAAAGCAGCTGACCAAGGATTTGCTAAGGCAAAGAATAAGATTTATCTTTTACAATATGATGATAGGTCAAAGTTAAAAGACAAAGTTCAAGAATTAAATAAGTTGTATCAAAACAAAAAAGCAAAAGATTGATGTTCAGTGAACAGCTCATAATTTTGAGTACAGTCAATTTTGATATTGAATTATTGCATTCTGAAGGTTTATTAGTCATATCATATACTAATCACAATGGGCAAAGATGTAGTTGTTATATGAGCTATTCTTATTATTATGGGGCATAAAAATTGTGATTATAACTTTATATTAATAAAGATATGATGTATCAATTGTATAATATTTTCAGTAGGAAAATGTTCTTGATCTATTATTATAACAGTTGAAAAAATTGTTTTTTTTTATCATCGATTGTTAACCGTCAAACATAATATATTTTGATTCATCTATTTATCCAATTGACCAATAATATTCTGTATAGTTGTTTTTCATGGTTTTAATCCAAGTTAGGTTTAATTTTTACTGACGTATTTTTTCTAATTGGCTTGTTAAAGGTTTTCTTTGTTGATCGAGACGATTTTGCAACAGAATAAAGCGTACGATCGAATAATCAAAACTAGTCAACAAACCCATAAATGAAAGTATTTGTGTGACAGATTACTAAAGTATCGTAAACTTATGCTACATTTGTCAGTTATCCCGCACAATGACGACGATAACGATAGTCAAACAGACCAGAAGTCCTGTACGACCTGTTAAAATTTAAGATTACATCGACAATACCATAGTTGTTGCTGCTACAATAAATTGGTAATTTTAATATAGAAACAAATAAAATACTGTTCATTTATGGAACTTGGTAGTTGTTAGTAATGATAATTTATTTTCTAGTTTGACTACGTGTATTTTTTTATAAGTTTAATAGTTCTTATGCTTTAATACACCCTTACAATAAGGATTTTTTTAACACGTATTTCTATGGTAACTGTAATATTTATAGGCCGGTAAAAAAAAAACGCCCAGCCGCAGAAAGACTGAATACCTGGTTGCGTTCCAGAATTTTGTTTTATAACTTACATAACATAGTATACGTTACCATTAATTCTTAATAATGTACCCACAGAAAACCTGTACACTTGCAGGGTCATGCCTAAATCAAATCTTTATGCAATCTCATTTTTATCCGCGATATTTACCGGTCTGAACAATTTGACTAGCCCCCCAAATTCACATGCATCGACCGTTTACGTTAATCACTATAAACACTAAGAACATTGGCGTAATAATGGAGCGTTATTTGTATCAGTAGATACTAGTAGAGAAGAACGCAAATCACAATAGAATATGAACTGAAAAACGTCGCGGATTACTATGATGCAATCATAGACACATCAAAAGCCAAGTATCGAAACTAATATCTATTTCAATAAACAAGTACCGCATACTACCGTGAATAAGCACCCCTCGTGAATAAGCACCCCTCGTGAATAAGCACCCCTTATAAGTAAAGCCATCGGATCGTGAATAAGCACCCCCTAGGTTAACCGCATGACGTACCCCCACCCATAATTAATTACGTAAGTATACAGGCCATTTTGCAAACACAGATAATAGTACGCTTACTATTGTAAGCTACCCCTTAACGCTGTTGTGGATTATACTTTACGTAATGATTTGCCGATTTTAATAATGCCGATAAGAGTTACCGATCCTATCGTGAATAAGCACCCCTCACTATGATAAGGGTGGGTGCTTATTCACGGTAGTATACGGTATTGGAGGCAAGTTTAGACCAATTGACTAAGTTGCTTTATCTAATGACTAGTACAATTACGCATAAATCCAGTAAGTCAATTACACTTAAAGACAGCGGGCGACTAGTCTTGATTAATATCAGTCTTTAGTAACTTATAGCAATTAATTAACAATAACGTCTATCACTATTGTATATTACTAGCGTTACTACTATTGTACTTTGCCATCAATTCGGCCTTCATAATTATTAAACGTATGTGACAACAGTAATGTTACACTAGAGATAACAGACTAAAATTTCTATCCTTTCTCCGGGTATAAGTATTAGCAACAGACTTACTTTATCTGGATAATGCGTCTTTGTTGTTTGCAGAGATCCAATTAAAATACTTTTCCGAAATGTCTCGTCATAGTGCTACAGTACCCAGGTGGTCTCAATATATTACATAAAAATAGGATAACTCTTTTCCGAGAAACCAACTCTATCGATTATTAAATTAAGCTTGCTAAATGTTATCATATCGGAACTGGAGTAGAAAAAGATGGAAGAAAAGCAGTTGAATGGTACAAAAAAGCAGCTGAACAAGGTAATATCAGGGCTCAGTGTAATCTTGCTTTATGTGATAAATAAATTAACTCAATGTTGTGTTAACAAAGCGACACGTTTTGATACTCCTTAAACTGGCCATGCATTTTGTACCCGATCATAATTCTTGCTACTCAGTACTGCAGTAGCGCAATTGTTGTACCTCGGTTCGGGGCCTGGATTGTGTTTGAAACTGAGCATGAGTATGAGGTACAACGGCGGTATCACCTTTACGGCGTGTTACACAACATAATCTAGTAATAATAGTGTCTCACTCGCTCGTTGCAATAGGCCCAACATAAAGTTTGTTTCTGGCATAGTATGCAAAGTGACGTCAGAGAGAAAATATTTACTATTTAGGATAATACAAATAAACCTACGGTTATTAATAGATGCAATCGTTCAAGTTAGCAATATCACTTGATTCTACATATTTTTTAATGTATATTGCCTCTAATGTACGCCTTGCCAAAATGACCGCAAATTTTTTTGTTTTGCGGTTTGAAGAAAAAAGGTAGTAACGTGACGCCGATGAATAGACAAATTACGTCTAAAACGATATTATACGTATTAATACAAATACAGAAACCCATAACGTTTAGTTCTATTTTATTTTTAGACTTGGAGACAATAAGAATTTAAATATGTGCATGTAATGATAGATGCAAGGACTAAATTACACCAATTGATTAGTGTCTTACAATATTTAAGCGAACTTTTTTACAGTTTGTTTTTTTATGTGATGGAAGATTGTACACAATAATTGGGGACTATTTATCATTGTCGCTGTCATGTTTAGTATCCAATTACTCTTGACGATAAGCCTTTTATAACTTATCCAATAAAAAGCAAAATTTTCCCAAAGTCAAATAATGCGTACAATAAATTCTTCAAAGACTTACAAAACGCAGTTGATGCCAAGTAATAGGCTTGTAATATTTATTATTATTATATGACGTACATGCAGTTTGTTACATTAGGGGCATCTTGAGCTTACTTGAAAAGTTAAGATATAC
Organism: Paraglomus occultum; assembly: GCA_910592205.1. Taxonomy (NCBI): domain Eukaryota; kingdom Fungi; phylum Glomeromycota; class Glomeromycetes; order Paraglomerales; family Paraglomeraceae; genus Paraglomus; species Paraglomus occultum. The sequence goes on along the minus strand of CAJVPJ010000655.1, from coordinate 13,211 downwards.
GTTATAATAATATAATTCTAAAATTATCGGGGACGTTTCATCAATTCCTAAATATGCGTTAAAAACTAACTGCGGTTGTAAACAGAAATATATATAGAGATGAAAACATTCATCATGTTACCGCATAATAAATACATATAGACGGTTTAAATTACTTTCCAGTTCATTTATCTGTTACATCTCACTAAGCGGAGGCAACGCACTTAAAACCCCACTCCTTTACTTGACACCTATTTTTTCAGCGTAATGGGTCACAAACTGCTTTCATGCTTTACATTTGCTTTACTTTTCACAGTAGCCTGCGTTGACGCACAATGGAGTGTCATTGGCAGGTAAGTTATAAATGAGATGGATAAAGATGAAAAAAAAGCGTTGAAAATGCGTGAATAATTAAGATTTTCTTTTACAGATCGGGCGTCGCTGCAATGCACGCTATGATGATGACACCGACCACAATAATAATCATTGACAAAGGTGAATGACTGAATGAATCAATTAATTTGTATAAACATTTTTAATCCGTCTAACTGTACCTCTTTACAGCTGAAAGCAACCCAGACGCAATATTACCTGACGGTACAACGACCTGGGCATCCGAATATAACCTCGCAACTAATAAATTCCGATCACTGAAATTATCCACAAACACGTTCTGCTCGGCGGGAGCATTCTTTGGCAATGGTACATTCCTTTCAGCCGCCGGTGGTGAACCAACCAATATAGCATCCAACGGTTACCGCGGCATTCGCTACTTTCAACCTTGCCAAGATAGCACCTGCCAGATTTTCGAAGTCCCGACTTTGCTGAGCAGTCCTCGATGGTATAATGCAATGGTCACAATGCCGTCCGGTGATATTCTCAACTTTATCCGTTTGTTTTTTTTCCCTCCCTTTCCTTTTCTGAACAGCCTTCCGTATAATCTTTACCCATTTATTCATGTAATTCCAAACGGCATATGGCAAGGCTACTATTTCATTTTTGCAAACAAGGCATCAGTCATATATGACATTGCAAAAAACGTACCAGTTAAAGCACTGCCTGACGCGCCCGGTGGCATTCGCTCATATCCGTGCACTGCTGGAGCGACTCTGCTTCCGCTTGATTACACAAATAATTACAATCCAGAATTCCTTGTCTGCGGAGGACAAAGCGTTTTCAACGGGTTTACCAATCCTGCTGAGAACACGTGCGCTAGAACAGACCTTGGTTCTCCAAACCCGACATGGGAAGCTGACGATTTCGGAGGCATACCCAGAGTCATGCCTGATGTCGTTCAGCTTGCGGATGGATATAATGTGTTGTTCTTGAATGGAGGACAAGTTGGACAAGCTGGATATATCACCGCTGGAGGCAATGTCCTGTCCGATAAACCTGCGTTCACACCAGTTCTTTACAATATGAACAAGCCTTTGGGACAACGATGGACTCAGCTTACTCCAACCACTATTGCTAGAATGTATCACTCGGTTGCCACTTTGATTACCGATGGCTCTGTCTGGGTGGCTGGAAGTAATGCCAATCAGAACCCCAAACTAACTGGCCCATACCCAACTGAGTAAGTAGTTTCTTTTAAGCTTTTACTTGTTATTATACATTTCGCCCATTTCTATAGTGATCTTGATATTTTACTAAATACGTCTATACGTCAATTAGATACCGTGTCGAAAATTATATTCCACCATATCTTTCGGGCAACGCACGCCCGCAGATAACTGCGTTCAATAATCAAACGACTCTCAATGCATCTCCGATACAGGTGACATACAATGAAGGCGTTTCTATAACCTATACTCTTACCGGAACTCCTGGCACAATCACAGCCACCATCGTGCAACCTGGTTTTCACACTCATTCTCAAGCAATGTCTATGAGACTCGTTCATCTCCAAATAACCGATATTGCATCATCCGGGCAAAACACTTACACTGCTAAAGTGTATATGCCTCCGAATAAATTCATCTTACCGCCTAGCCCACACTACATCTTTATTCTGAACAACGGTACCCCATGTACAAAGGCTGTATGGGTTCTTATCGGATGAGTAAAGAAAGGAACATGGCAATGTATCGTATTCATCAATTACTTAATTGGACGAAACTAGATCTTTATGTTAATTCTAATGCACGTTTATTAGTGTGCGCATTTCCAATGATTTATTAGATGTTATAGCGAATATACGGAAAAACTGAATAAAGATTGATATTTGACGGGTAATTAAATTATCCGATCCCGGTAAATTGTGTACAGATTGTCTCTGCATTAGGAAACACCCCGCGTAATGCGAACCGGTATATTTGTGTAACATTATAGTTCCCGGTCAGACTGGGGCGTGGGCATGATAATTCGATTAAAATAAATTATTTACCAGTCAGGTTCAAAATGCTGTGATCAACGATTTTTATTCTGTTACTCCTATTGCAACCCCTAATTATGCAAATTTAGCCGCATGATTCGATCGGGCCAGGTACGCCTTTTCTTTAGTTTCCCAAACATCTTTGTTTAAAGTTGGAGTAGCTTATATGTGACAAGTAAAGTAGATACTATTCTATTTCACAACTTAACAGAAAAAGTCTGTGAAAATAGCCATACGTTTTGACCTTCGGTTACACAACTCCGGCAGGATCGATATATGCAGTGAACAGTGGATGAACTGCAACTGTAATGTAACTATTGGCATGGTTACACTAGATATTAATATACGAGTACTCACGAACCAACAAGTCATTCAAGTCATGTCTCATGTATTTTGTACCAATGTTTGACAGTTATCAGACATATGATGAGACACGTTCAACCCAGCAAAAACCCCCCAAAACGTTAGTAGTAATGTTATATTATACGTTGAAAACAATCTCATAAGCAAACCTTGACCAGGCGTAACTGCTTAAGATTCTAGCTTTACTACGGAACATTAGCCGTTCTGGTGTCTAAGTAAAGTCAACGTATAGTTAATAAAGAGCGTACTGACGGAGATTTGGGTTTGCTTAATTAAGACCTGGGAACATTCTCGCCGTGATATCTACTATCACGTGTTCTACAAGAAAATTTGCATCGGTAGCGTGTCCCATGACTAATACTGTGCAATGCGTTATTCAGAAGCATATATGCTAATGGCGATACAAACTTAATCTGTGGCCACACAATAATACATATGAGATTTTCTTATGCATAGTTAAACGAGAATGAGCTTTCTTTACGGAGGAATTGAGACACGATATTTTTATTCCCATAGAGATTTTGGGGAAGGCAATCGTTTTGTGTCAGGTAATCAATAAATTATGTATGTATGCTATTCTGTAAATATTACAAGCTTTATTTTTGTTAACTAAATTGTCTATTCGTACGTCACTAAAACAATACGTACATTATATAATTATATCATCGATACAACAAATTCTATAAATTTATTCATTGTGCTTCGAATCAACAAGCAGTATCGCTAATACATAACATTGAAATAATTGCAGCGTCTGCTTTATGTCGCCTCTCGCAATGTATAGCAGCCATTATGTATAAGAATACGTAACTACCTCACTATGTTAATTCAGTTATTCGAATAGAGACGGTTTCAGATTATACCGAGCGATATTAATCAAGGCGTATAAAAATTAAGTATTAAGTAGTTGCCTGATTAATATTATTAATATTATATTTTTAACGTATAGTAAATGTCTATCTTTATCACTTGATGCCCACATGTTAATCTGAATAATGCATTTCCATTCGTTATTTGCGTGTACCATTTCCCATTTACTTTTTCAGGTAAGGCTTATAAGAATTTTATACAGACTGTTTATATTTATATGGTTATGCATATCCAATCATTTCTGCATACTGTCATACATAATAATAAAGGAGCCCACCTTTCTCGAGTATTTATAAAAAAATTACGCCGAGTATTATTTCCCAATAACATTATAGTACTTATAACATAATGTACTGAAAACGGCTGTCATACTTAGTTCAAGATTTTTTTTTTGTTTTGCCGATCCACAACGCCTCCCCTATCCTAATGTAAAATATCAGCTGGCTGGCAACATTCTTTTTTGAAAGTTTGGTTGGCTTCGTCAAGTTATTAAAATTATCGCTAAATGTCGAAGAATTGTCTCTGATGTAGTAACTATTTTGGGTAAATTACATGTGATTCGACGATCGTACTTATTATATAGACCACCACTAATTGACGATCATTTATTCAGCATTTCCGCACGTAGCATGATATCCTCTCTTCCCCCAATCTATATTTAATGATTATGCTAATAATAACTAAACACACGTTAGATCATTTTCCCAAAATAAACAATTAAACCATATTACGCAAATTTCAAGAGCATAAAAATCCAGTTCTGTGACATAAACCGAAATTTTTATTCTCACGTGCAAATTAATTATACTGTATATGACATCGATACACCAGAACAAACTAAAACTCCCTACCATACACTAATATTAATACTTCCAACTAACCATGTGCACAATTTTGAGTACGTATCCGGCGCCCCACTATACACCAACCCCATTATTATCCTTCCCATCTCCCACATTATCTGCCCCGAAAAAGCATTACAGTTATAACAATTTGTTAATGGAAACTTTCCCAAAAACTGAGAGTCTCTGGACAATAATAGCACAGAACCTAACACGCATACATCGACTGAACCAATATTAGTAACGGAAGAAAATTCAGTTGAGCAGTCAATCACATAAGAACACTACAATCAACCAAGAAGTTTTTGATATAGCGGCTACTAATTTAGACTTTGAAACATTGGGGGGTACGATCCATAGTAATACAAACATAGGGGAAGTCACAAATGAAAGTCCGTATAATGAGGTTTTTTCACCGATTATCGCCGATCATTGCCCGATATTGCAATAGTGGAAGACGTATAAACTTCAAAACCTTAAGGTTTTCAAGGACGTGGGTTATGGCCTTAAAATTTAGAGGTAGATACTCTCATGCTTGCTTTACCAGAAAATAAGGAACTTTTTTTCTTTGCTATAAGCAATTGGATAACTGTTTTTACAATATATATATAAACATAATGAAAATAAATAAAACGCCTTATTTTCTGGTAAAGTATGCATAAAAGTATCTACCGTCTAAGTTTTAAGGCCATAACCCACGTCCTTGAAAAGCCTTAAGGTTTTGAAGTTTATACGTCTTTCACTATTGCAATATTATCGGGCAATGATCGGCGATGATCGGTGAAAAAACCTCATATACGGACTTTCATATGTGACTTCCCCTATGTTTGTAAACTACCCCAGCATCACCATGAAAATTTCACGTGGGTGAAATTATATACTCACTACCAAAAAGTATTTGCCGAAATTTGTCGATTAATAGTAAAACATATGAAAAATCCACTTTTTCAAAAATCTGTATTGGCGTTATTTACTAAACAAACAACAAAAATTTTTATATTAATATGAAGCTGATTGACTGCAGTTTTCGAATAAAATCTACACAGCTTATTATACCGGAGCTGTGCTTCGGTGAAATAACGATATGTATGTTACACGTATGTAATCATATGAAAATGTACGTGTAACATATTACTGCGTACTGCAGCTTCATAATACAGTAATAATAAAAAGTTTAAATTCTTTATTATTTTTTCCCTAAAAGTATAGTCAATCAGCTTCATAACGATGTAAAAATTTTTGTTGTTTGTTTAGTAAATAACGCCAAGACAAATTTTTGAAAAATTGAATTTTTCATACGTTTTACTATTGATCAACAAATTTCGGCAAATACTTTTTGGTAGTGTGTGTAGAAGCAAAATTTAATTTATGCTAAATTTTTTGTTAAGCTTAAATTATAGATGTAGAAGTATCATGTGAACGTGAAATTTTCATGGTGAAATTATGTTTGTATTACTATGGATTTATCGTACCCCCCAAAACATGATGAGTTAGAATAAACTTCTATTCATTGATTTTGAACTTCTTTCTTAGTTCAATGTATCGCTATTTTAAACAACTTATGTATACATTGTGTTTCTACTCACAGTATAACCAAAATTTATTATGACCAGGTTTGATGTATAAGACGAATAATTAGTATACTGTAATTATTAAAAAGCATTGCAATTTCTTTTTATGGAAAACCCGAAAATTAAACAATCCAAGTTCGAGATATTCGGGCGTGGATTTCCGGCCACTTAAGAAAGACTAGAACAGCATCCGCATTATGCCATCACAAACAACCAAAAATCGCAACTTATATTATGATAATGTAGCATGCTGATAGTGGTAATCTGTTGTTCTATTTAAACAAAAATATCAACAGCCTTACATGGGGATAGGTTAATATATTAGGAATAGGTACAACTCTGTTTGCATAATCTTTACGGATTGGAGCCTTATAATAACAACCTGTTTTTTGTCATTATCAACACTATAAATTGGCTGACTTACTTATTTTTATGATTGTCTGGGTCCCATATAAATTATCAAATCCGGAATTCGTGCGCATTACATGTTCGGAAATTCTGATCTTACATTAAATTAATGTTATACATATACAGTAACAACCAATTAACAATCTCGGTAATCCTCCTAATTATCGTTGAATTTATATTTAGAATTAGTCATACAACCCAATATCAATATACTGTTAGTCAATTTTACTATCGGTGTGACCATAACTGTTATCAACGCCAGGTTCATCGGAAAGTACCATAATAAGTATTCCTCTAAACCGTTACTCTTCTCAGGATTTCAATATCCGTTCAGGATCAAACATGTATATATACGCATGAGTTGTGAATAAAATTTCGAAAAATTTTTTTTTCTATTTTATGATGAAGTATTTCATCCTGTTAATTGTTGTTGCAGTCTACGCATTAACGTTCACTCAAGGTAAAAAAAAACCAACCTTTTTTTTTCAAATTTTATCTTTTTTTTTTCCCCTACTAATTATTTGACTTTGTTTATAATAGCGGCTATACTCCACAAACGTCCTAATGATGGTGGCGGTGGCTGTGGCGGTGGTGACTGTTGTAACTGCGGTTAAAGAGTATGTATTTATATATAATGTCGTAATTATTTTCCTTTCTCCTACTAGTTTTTTGACACTCTTGTATTTGAAGACAATAACGTTGACGACAACAGCAGTGATAGAGACATCGATTATGTCAAATAAGAGTTGGCCCGTTAATGTATTACCTGATGTCAGGCAAACTTAACGAACATTTATTATGTTTGCGCAAACGACATTGTTTTCCTCTTTATACGTGGGTGGATCAAAAAGTTTTTGCGCAAACCCCTGCATTTTACAGGTCAATAGTCTGAGACAAATTGACACTAACCAAATAAAAACTAAAGTTTGATCTTCAAAACAAACCAAATTTAATTTGTTTTGAATTAGTAGTTGTCGAGATATCTTCTTTTAAACCCTACTTGTTAAAACCAGTGGCTCAATTTTCACGTAAACAATATCGCTTCTACATATTCGTCGAATGGGCAAAATGGTACAGACGTTGGCACAATTTATGAAAAATTAGCCAAAGCTTGTGGACATATAGCGCCATCATTGCGTACAGTCCAACACTGGGTTAAAAGTTTCAATGATGGGAGAGGTTGCTTAAAAGATGGGCCTCGATCTGGAAGGCCTCGCGAGGCAGTTACGCAAAAGAATGTTGAGAATGTCCGTAGTATTCTCAGTGAAGACCCTCACAAAAAAATAGAGGAGTTAGCTAATCGAACGGGAATTTCATATGGCAGTACCTAGACTTCGGTCATAAAACTTGGTTAACTTATTGCAAGCGATTCAATATTAAAACTATTAAGTAAAACGTTCGTAATGAGTACGTTAGTTATGAATAAGAGTTAATGATGTTGTGTTAATATTATTATTTGTATCAATACGGAGCGAGTCTTTCCGTCGGCTCGTAGTGTAGTGGTTTCACTATACCATTTTGCATAAAGAATTGGAGCTACGTAAAGTCACCACCAAATGGGTTGCTGCATCACGACAATGCAGCGCCTCATCGCACGTTTAAGGTTATTGACTTTTTGAGGCAAGAGCGAATAAGATTACTGCCTCATCCGCCATATAGCCCAGACCTGGCTCCATGCGACTTTTTTTTATTCCCAAAAATTAAGAAAGCACCTGCAGTAAAAAAATATAATAGTATTGTGAATCTATCTCGAGCCGTTCAGGCAATTGTTGATAGTATTCCACAAGAGGAATACCATAAGTCTTTTGAAAATTGGCGTAAAAGGTTGCAAAAATGTATAGATGTTAAAGGAGACTATTTTGAAGGATTAGCATAATTAGTTTTAAATTTATTATGTAGTATTTCAAATAAAGCCAAACTGCAAAAACTTTTTGATTCACCCAGGTAATAATTTGCTTTAACGAGAGGTTTAGGTGATAAAAATAAATAAAAATATTTCCCAATTTTCAATACGACTTTCTCCATTCGTGCATAACAGTAAGCATATTATTTCTCTATTTGCTCCACAAGTACATTGACTTGCTCGCGTCGTTCATAAACTCAATCCGCTTGTGGCGCTGATAATAGCGATAGTTATGGTACTTAATTTATAACACCATGCTGTGTGACGCTTTCGCCTACCAGAGTCCACTTGAGATCGAATCTTGGATGGTCTCCAACCGGACCAAGCATAGTCCGATCCACCTTTTTAGGAAAGTAATAGAATTCCTCGATCCTACAGTCATCTTAGAAGTGTAAGCTATAGTTATACACAATTGTTGTAAATTATCCCACAGAACTGCAGTCTCATAGGATAATTGGATTACACCAGCACCTTTAGCGTTCAATTGTAGATGCAAACATAAAAAAACGCAAACCTCACTAGATTACAATCTTAATTTAATTATCAGTGCGTGAATTTAACAGTTGTCTAGCAAATATATTTAAGTCATTAACCATTAAACAATTTTTTGCATGTGCTCGTTTAGGCTATTCTTACAGACAACTATCCAACTAATTTTTAAACGTTTTGTATAATTGTGAGCTTTACAATCATAGCATTACCGGTAAAAGTACCGATAATGTCGATTTTTCAACATTTGACATATTAATATTCGTTAATATTAATAATTATTTTCTGATTGAGCTATAATAGTCTGTATGGTTGTTTTTTATGCACAATGTTTAGCTAATATCAAGTTTAAAAATTGACCCGAACGTAATATAATAAAAAGAAGACCTTTTAGTCGAAGCTTTTGAGATTAAAATTGCAATGGAAAGCTTAAAACTATTAAAATATAGTCAGTAATATTGTTGATATTTGGGGTCGCTTTTTTTTAATTTCGGGTCATATTATGCTACAGATTGAAACCAACTACCCCAGGATCACCATCAAAAAATTTACGGACACATGACTGCAGTGGGTGAAATTATAGAAACAAAATTTAATTTATACTAAATTTATGTTAAACTCAAATCTTACAGTAGTTTCATAGTCCAGAAGTCATGTGTGTACTGCGCCTGTGAACGAACTCAAGTTCACAATAAATATTGCAATGCTGAATCGATTGCGTAACACAAATTAGAAGGCGGACACAATACAACAATTGTTCCATAACGTGATATGCAAAGAAGCGTATAAAAGAGATTTTCCCTTTGTCCTTTATCTCTAACAAAAGCATGGTGGGTTCCCGATCTATTTTGCTAAGTGTGCTGGACCTGGCACCTGTAGTTGATTCGGCGCTTCAATACAAGGAGTATCACATGTTTGTGTAAGTAAAACGTATATACAGGGCTGAGTTGGGCGGCGCAGAGCTAGATCGCGACTCTTTTGTTATCATTCTCATACTCGACAACATGGACCAACTTACCTTGAACGACGTTCCTGATTTGTTTTTCGCTTCATATGTAAAGAAGAACAGAAATGCTACGGATGAAGAGATTATTAAGGCATATTTAGAGCAAGGTAAGCAAGCGCGTTTATTGGGAGGATAGAGGAGCAACGGCCGTACGGCGCCGTATGGCGGGCAGAGCTGCGTCGTAGAGACGTTACGGGGTTCGTAGCGGTAATGGAGGCGGTACCGCAGAGAATAGTTGGAATGCATTACGAGTAGAGCAGAGTCGTAGCAAAGGCTGGGTTATACGTAAACTCTGAACTCGAAAGGAAAGAGACATATGGGTTGAATGGAGGGAGAGGCGAAGAGAGAATAGTTGGTACTTCGAATGTTACTGTCGCATACATTCTATGTTTGGTATCACGTTTATTGAGAGCACGGTCGAATGCTGTTGCAATGTCAGAATAGAGAACAAGACTTTGAACGATCTGTCCATTCCATGACAATGCTTTTTTTCGGGACCTTTAGTAACGTAATTTTTTTTCTCTTTCTTCTATGGTTATGTTGAAAGGGGCTGAGCGTCAGGCAAAGAAGGCTCGTACAGGTGATGCTGAGAGCGAAAGCGAAAAGGCTTTAGTCGCAGACGCGTTCAAATACGAGTTTGTGAACAGTCAAAATTACGTTGACAACTTTTACAGACATATCAACTTTTGTTTGTCGAAGTGCCGCGAGGACAGTAGCTACTCTCCATATATTGCACTAATTCAGAGCTCCGGCTATGGGAAGTCCCGCCTCATCGCAGAGATTGCACAAGATGTCTATGTTTTATATGTATGCTTTCGGCCGTCAAAGAGCACAGGCTATCCTCCTCGGTCAAGCATCGCGTCCAAGATTCTAGAGGAGATGCCGCACCAACAAATTAGCTGGTTTGAGACGTTTTTGGAATGCATGTTTGCCGTACTTGGTCGTATGATTCAGGGTGGTCTGACGCCTTCCGAATGTTGGGAAATGCAGATGGATTCTAGCAAAGAGAAAAAGTTCTGGACTGACGTTACCACTGACTTACAACACGCGCTCGAGGCAAGCTCCCCGACGATGGAGAGTCTTCCCGAGCAACTATATGAAACTAATGTACCATTCAAATTTATGCTGTGTCTAGATGAGGCACGCATCCTGACCATGACAATTCACGAAGCAAAGGAACGATCTCTATTCAGGATCATTCGACGTGCTTTGCAAGATATCAGATGGAAGAACTTTATGTGCGTCATGTTAGATATGGCTGGTTCTCTGTCCAATTTCGCACCAACTGAGGAACATGATCCTTCCCTGCGGCTCCCAACTGTCAAGCCACTTAAGTTGCTTCCGCCATTCATTGATGTTTCAACAATGGATGCATTGTTCACGGGGCAAGTGAAGAATTCAACTGACAGGTTTTTCCTAGGTTGTGCCTTGTGGACTGCATTGCTTAAGTCTGGCTTGTCAATTGAAAAGGCAGTTGAAACTGCACAAAGAAAACTACTTGGAGGCACTGTGAGCACCAATTTACAGAATATTCTTTCTACTGCTAAAACGGATGAACAGTTGGCCATGGCTATCGCTATTATGTCTGTACTAATTTCTGTGGATATCTCACCACAACCGCACTTATCACATCTGCTAGTGAGTAGCTACATGGCTACCTGTATCTCCATCAAAGAGGACCGAAGCCAAATGCTTGTGATGTATCCATCTGAGCCTATTCTCACTGAAGCAGCTTTTTGGCTTGTGGATGATGATGCGACACTAGTGAAGGTCCTTCAGCTGTTTGCAGCATCATTTCAATGTGGATTTGTTGATGCTGGCCACCGTGGCGAACTTGTTGCAAGGCTTATCCTAATCATCGCATGGCGGAAATGCGTACAAAAGAACTGGGGTAAAGATGGACTTTACACAAGAGAAATATCTCTCAAGGAATTCTTGTCCACCTTGTTTGGTGATCTTGATTCCTTAGTCACAACAAACGATTCTTGGAAAGGGTTGAAACTGGATAGACTATTACTGGAATCCGTTCTATGCTTTACCCATTTCATACAGGTAGAATACACTCCGGACAGTGGATTGCTTGAACAACTATTCAGAAGGGGTGCAGCCGCAATCCTGAAGTTCAACCAACCTGGTGTCGACCTCCTCATCCCACTCAAACTACCGGATGATCAATTCATGTATGTTACGATATCAGTAAAGAACAGGGATGTTTCATGGGGAGGTGCTGACTACACCAAAGACTCAACCTATAAGATGAAGCCGCAATATATATTTAGAAGAACGGATCTTGCAACGCCGCCATCACTCCCGCACCTATGTTTTTATTGGTCCCTGCGCGACAAGAGGGAAGGACTTCATCGACCCGAGTGGATGAAGCAGGATGAGTCTGACCGACACTTAGCTGTCTTCTCAATGGCACCGTTTGTCTGTCTTTCTCCTGAGATTAGAAAAGAGCTGGATGCGATACTAAAAGCATATGTTAATCCATTTGACATCCTGTGGAACAGTAAGACAGTTATGGACAGAACGGCAATAGTGAAAAGTTTCATTCCCCTGCGTTATTCATTGGACAATTGAAGTATATGTTTTTATTACGTTGCTATTTATCATTACTCTAATTGGAGTGGGAATTCGTTGCATCAAGTCTCTGAGACATTAGATGATAATTTCCTAATCATGCAATAGTCTTAGACTTGTTTCCAGTTCAGGTCGTTCGCCACGGGCAATTTCATAGCACGTATAGCGTAAAGAAAAGTAACGGCGGTCAGAAATTTCGTGAATAAACAAAAGTACGCGTTATCGTTTGTCAATCCGTTGGTCTTTCTTAATATTAATTATATTCATGCAAATTCACTTATATACGCAAAAGCCACATACTGAGACTCTGTCGTTCCCGTTTCATGTAACGATCACGGTCGCCAGGTCACATGTAATGATACTAAAATTCCAAATACTTGGCCTAAGTGTGAAAAAAATTAGTGTGAATATCTAAGTGACCACTCTCACGATATCGATACATGTTCGAAATAGATTTTCTGCTTATACGTATTAAATAAAGAATTAAAGTTTGAATACTGAATCGAAATCTTACTATTATACAGCGTTACAAAAGTCTTCAAACACGTATACTTAGCGGCATAGCTTCAATCATCAATGACAATGACAATGTCAATGTTCCCTTATGGACGTAATTAAATTAATCATATAAGTCCCAAACCAACGTATCGTGTATTGCCCGAAAACTTTCAAACGAAAATTGAATCTTCATATAGGTATATACGTATAGGACTAAAAACGCTAGAAAATATTCATTGAATAAGATATTATAAATGGATTTAAATAGGCGTATTTATGGCTCCTGTACTCCTGAAGAATGGGCTGAATATTGCTGGATGCCACAAGT
>CAJVPJ010000654.1:0-19805 GCA_910592205.1 Paraglomus occultum | reverse complement strand
CGGAAAACCTGTCTGATTGTAGTCGAAACCATGACTCGTCCGAGTTATCCAGATGGAGTAGCTCCGGTTTCAGGGTTAAACAAGCTGGCCATCCCTAATTTGACGTGCGTCTCTTGCGAAATTTTTTACGTTTTCTACAATGCTTGAATTTACATATCTTTATAAAAACAAATATTAAGTTTAAAACTTACGCGATTAATTATGTAACCACAGTCCTATTACGTATAATAAATAATATCAAATTTTCCCCTTTATAAAAAACACGACTCTTGCCTGAAGGATACAAACAGTCTCAATTTCATAGTTACCGTCTGTTTAACTTTTCTAACTCAATTCTTCGGCCAAACAGCTATGGAGATCAAATATATATATATGTACCAGTAATCATATGCCACTTCGACTAAAAATTGTAAGTAAATTAAGCGCTGCTTTGGTTAAATTTATTAAGTTGTAATTTTTGTTACTATTGCCATAATACTCTCACACGGCGCATTCGACATATCAAATTCAGATGAGAGTAAAGTGTATTTCAGTTTTCTTGGTTAACGTTGCGAGAAAAGAACATGACCAAATTATCAATCATGATATGAGTTGTCGTGGGTAAAATTATATACTATATAATAACTTACGTAAACAGATTACAAGTTCGGCATTCGTATTTGGAGCTTGTGTACGATGCAGGCAACTAACTGTATTAAACTTCTATTATTCTCTATTTCTCATGACATTTCCAAACTTTAACGACCGTAACATTATTGATAAGATTGTTACAAATTCGGTAACTTGATTACGTACTATTATACTAATTATCTTATTTTCAGATCAACTCTAGAAATAACAACGTAACTACAAATTTAAAAATTTTCAACCCATATTAATATCTGTACCATTACTATACGAAAAATTTTGACAAATAAAAACTTGGGGCAACCATTACGATCGACTTACTAGTACAGTCAACTCTGTCTATAAAGGCTTTTTTATATCCGGTTTGCCTTAATTTTTATTAACAAAATTGCAAAAACGGAATTTTGTCACAGTTATTAGTTGTGGCGGTAGCGCCACTGATGTCATTGTTGGTGAAAGCAGGAACTAAACCCGTCATTTAGAGAAGCGAAATCGTAATAACAACATACAGTATAAGAGGGTCTGATACAGCGACTGCTACATGATATATAAAAACAAAGATAAATCGTATGAAACAAGTTTATTAAATTGCTTCGCAGTTCAAAATCAAATTAACAAAAATCATGTGATTCCAAAATTTCACTACCCGTGTAACAATTCAATATCTCTCGTAAACTGCCTTGCGCCGGTATAGCAAAGTTGACTGTATTCAGTGCTTTATTTATCAACCACATTTGTGCAGTTACATTAGGCTGTACTACCGAGTAGGAACATGAATGACGTATTGATGTGTGCACAGTTTGAGGATGACATTATTATAGTCCAGAAAAGAAAATTTATCAAACTCAAAGAAAACACTTTTTGATCAGGTGAACGTTTCGAAAACAAAGCTAAAGAAGAATGTCACAAGTGTTTTGTTCTGTCATTCTTCGTTGACATTGAAAATTTTGACTTTTTTGCACACACAAGATTTCCGATTTTGGAAATCGCAAAATTGTATGAATGCGCTTTAACAGTGGTCAAACATGCCGATCACCCACACTTGAAACGAAAAAATCGTAAATGGTCAACAAGTCTTTGGTCTAAAGTCTTTATTACATACTGCGCAAAGACTAATAATATATTATTGTTTAAACCGCATAGATATTGTATATAGCCATATTAACAGCATTAAAAATAGTGTTCTATATTTATAATATGTGACACTCTAACAGATCAAAAATACACATTTGATTCAACTGTTCAATAATTACAATGCTTTATCTGTCGTTATTCAATAACGAAAAGTGCCAATCCAATCAATGATACAACAAACGAAGAAGCAAAATACAAACGACTGGCCGATGATGCGTTTGCTTTGGCATTATTGTCAGTTGGGCCTGTAGAATTGCTGCTGGTGGAGGGTGTCGGTGTAGTAGTAGTGGTAGTGGACTCGTTACTAGAAGTTGGACTCGCAGCATCCGTGCTCGTAGTCGTGCTAGTGCTTGTACTGTTGTAAGATGTAGTCGTTGTATTACTCACATTTTCTTTATATGGCTTCGCTCCGACACATTCTGCCACAGACTTTATATTGAAACCGGCGTTTTTGACAATATTAATGACATCAGGAGCTGTCTTGGCGGCCACGGGGAATAAGTCGTGCTCAAGCGAAATGTGTCCTGTCGTCTTGTCTTCAGTACCAGCTGTAGCGTTTCCAGTAATGAGCGAAGGATCGTATTTCGGATTACCGTCCGAAAGCCAATCAAACGTGTCCACATCCCATATAATAATTTTGTATCCCAGCTGAGTCAAAATGCCTCTTACTCTGTCATCATAATCACCAAATGGAGGTCTCGCAAACACGGGAGTGACTCCGGTCACAGCTTTGATTGCCTCTTCGGTCCATTTAATTTCGGCAATAATTTGGTCGGTGGTCTGAGTCGTAAGTGCGGGATGTGACCATGTGTGCACGATTATTTGATGTCCGGCTTCGAACGCCCGCTTGAGAATTTCGGGATTTTCGACAATACGTGAACCAACAACGGCGAAAGTGACCTTGTTGTTGGTTTTATCAAGAAAATCGAGAAGTGCTGGTGTGTTTGGTGATGGACCATCATCGAAACTAATACCCCAATCTATATATTATTGAATAATTTGATGCGATTAATATCGTGTAAAAATAAAAATATAAAAACTTTTTTTCTCGTCTAACGTTTAAATTTATCTTATATTCTTACCTCCTGTTTGCGGACAGATTGTAATATCGCTCTCGTTCCTCACACAGTTATTACAAGACCAGTTACAAAATTCTTGAGCTTTCCTACAGTCACCTCCGGCTTCCTTTTGTATGGGAGCCTTTGGTAATTTTTTTTTATCAACCAACGCAGCCCATTCTGGTTTTAATGGAGGAGGTTGATCTAGAGGAGGCCAATCGCCAGCTAGCTCTGCCGCAGAAAGCGCTGAAAATGCAAAGAGTAACGTTGTTGTGAAGAACACGGATAAGGATTTGAGATGCATGTTGTATTTATTAAGCAGGTAATGGCAACACAATTATTAATTATATTATGATGCCGGTTATATCAATCCCTCTGAACCCGTATAAAGTTTATTTGCGAAAAAAAGGGAGAAAAATTTATAGTATGTGATGATAAGAGAGAAAAGACGTGTTGATGTTTGGAACACGTCTATTGATGATGACAATGGTATAATATGCTCTCACAATCCAGTGTTAGAGACGATGCGATGGGGATAATGTTGGGTAAGGGATTGATATTCAATGTGTGTATAATGAGCGATAGAGTGGGAGATGAGGGAGATGCCTTGGTGAGTGATTGCCCTTGCAATGCCGATACCGGTTTCCTCGTAAAGGCTTTTTATAGATTTTTATGAATAATGGAATTTTAATTCTTTGTTGCTATATTGTATATTTATTATACCATCATTTCTAGATATGGGAAAGGGGTATCAATTCGGGGTCTCAAGTTTTATCCGATGGGTTACGGAAAATAGTAAAATTCTAGCCCTTTCCTTTTATGACATGATAATTCTAAATCCGATCAATATCATTCTGATTGGCTTGTGGTAATGTTAACATAATTTAGATATCATTTGTGAACCGGTTGATAAGAACATTTTCTAAAAGACTGTTAGTGGCGGTGTGAACTTGGGGTATCGTTTTATCAGAAGGTCTTATTCAAGTACAGATTTAGTCAAACATTATCTAAAAAATCATTCTCTCTCAATGCAGCGGCATTGTCCTGCTTATCAGATGCGCACATTTGCCAAGCATTTCTTATCAGTACCAAAGTTTGAACACATGCTACATGGCATTCATTCCTTTCCGCGTTTACACACAAAGAACCACAAATAGTTTGTGCTTACTAATTATAATTGATAAACCCTGGAATATCGGAGTCGTTTATTCGTTGTGACAGTAAATAGTTATCTTAAAATCTCGATTAGGAAGTGTGTTTTAAATACAGTAATTGTTGAAACAGCTTAAAATCGCTCACCTACTCGACTATCCATAACCTATTAAACATGTTACCGAAATATTAATTTATTTCATGCGTGCTGCGTCTATTTGTGTAGCGAATGATGGTATGTGCGCATTCTCAGCATTAATTAATTGACATGCTTTATTTAGACATTGGTGTACAAAGCTGGTCAAGAGTTTAAACGATCATCCGCAAATCGAACTTTCGTTTACTAACAATAGGTGGATTATAGAATATACAGCTACATATTACGAGCATGAAATCTACATCTTTCGAGTATAGTCGGATTAATTAATATCAGACTGATCAAGTCTGGTTTAACCCGTCTGCCAAATAATATTTGTGGCCCATCAGTTCAATAAACCATTTCACTCCCCCTTTTTTTCTCACTCGAAACAAGAATCAATCTTTTACAAACAACATTAGTCATAAAAATACATTATTATTATTATTATGGGTGTTTATTACAAATTAGTATACGTATTATAATAATCAAATTCCTCGCACGAATAAATTCTCACCAACAAGATCAGCCAATCCACGCAAACATACATTATTCAAAAAGTTCCTAACCATCTCTGTTGTCGTTCCCGCAATTTTGACAACTACGCCACCTATACTTCTTTCGGTATCTACTGCTTCACGTCTATATATCACGCTCACAGACCATAGTAATTCTATCAATTTCGAGCTCTTATGAATTGTAATCTTTTTAAATTCACCGAGAATGTCTTCGGCCAACGGTAAAACCTTTGGCCCGTATAATAGTAATGTGGCAAAGCACTCGTACGGATGTAGCGTAGACTTCAAGTCCAAATTCCTTGCACTTGACAAGTCGAGTTCGTCGTCGTCATACCCGTTCTTGTGTTGATCTTGCAATAACACAACGTCCCTAAACACCATGTTCTCGCCGACAAATAAATCTACTCCGCTCTCGTATCTCATAAACTCCCACCGCTCTCCTCTTGACATGCGTCCACTTGTAAACCAGTCTAGTATTATGGCCGATGCGGTATCGTCTTCTAAACGAAATGTTTGTCTCTGCTTATAATCGGCACCTCGGAAGCATGTTGTTGGATCCGGAAGTTGCATTATCAAGGCATTACTGTAGACTCGCACATTCAATCTCTGTTCTGTCCGTTTGGATTTTGCATCTTTCATCGCATCGGTGCGCACGGTTCTCGGTCGTCGTTTAAAGACTTTGGTCGATCCTTGCGTCAGTAACATGAGGTTTACCCCCGCATGACATTCAACGTCAATGGTTATAAAGTCTCCAGAGACCAATCCTCCCCCATATGAAAGCAGATAGACGGCTGCAAGAGAGGGGGAGTGAGTGCGGGGAGAAAGAAATTTGAGGGGATACGATGCCGCAAAATTGCAGAATGCCGGTTTGGTGGACGCTGATGGGATGCAGCAGGATATTAGTCCATGGCCTGGATGAATTAGCGAGGGTGACATAGATTATGTGTTGAGTACTAAAAGTAGTTGAAATGGGTAAAAAAGAAAAAGTTTAATCATGTGTGACGTAGTCGATGAACTAAATTGAAACTATGCTAAAACGTCATTCAATTACCTTTCTTGGAAAGCATATGACGTAAGAATTTAGCATTGATTTACGTCTAATATGTGATTTTTAATATTAATATTAATTAACCACTGTGCGGCCAACGCTGTGTAACAAGTTACTACCGTAGTAGAGTATGCATCCCGCATTTGTGTTTATTGAATATCTCGATCTGGAGAGACGCATGGGCACATGAAATTCACGCAAGTAATTTATACTAATTAAGGTCGTCATTAACTAATTAAAGAGGCAGCCGTGACTTGGATCGGAACCGAACTAGTTGCGTAACTATTATATTGCTAATTATAATCAAACATAGTAATAGGCCGGAATATCCGTGCAAGAAAAATATAACCAGACCGTTGTATTACCACAGAATGTATATTAAATTGTTAGCTTGGAATAACTACTTTATTTCCGAGCTCAAGAAATGCCATTTTCTGTATTTCCCCGCTTCTCTTAATGATTACATGTTAATATTAATATTAATATTAATTATGTAACCGTGCTGTCACATTGTAATCGGAAATAAAATTTCGACTGCATTGGGAAAGAAATTCCTAAAGCAAATAAAAATGAACATAAATTTAGAACAACAATGGCAGAATATTGAAATTTGAAGTCTCAGGATGTGTTTCACATAGACCTCGTGTGGCGATTGAGCTATTGCTTGCGAGAAGGGATAACTGCCCGTTTAGTTAAGGCTTAAAAGTAACGATACGTTTGTTTATTATAGTAATGGAAAAGCGACGGGGGAAAATGGTAATGAAATTGGAGGGGAAAGAAAACCGAGCAAATCAGATAAACCATTGATTGTCAAAGTAATAATTACAACAATGATTCTTGGGACGTAAGGATAAAAATTTTTAACTAAAATGGCTTGGAAAATATTCTTTCTTCAGACACTATTCAGTAGATCCCATTTAGTTAAAAGTTACATGTCTAAAGGTTTACATCACAACGATCCATTAGAAATAAAGTAAAGGTAAACGTTCGAAAAATATTTCTGCTAACAAAGTATATACCGACTATGAGGAAATTTGCTTACGTTTCTATTTAACTGCATGCGACACAAAAGCTTTTACTACTCTTTATCTCGCTTGCTGCGTGTTTCGTCGGTCGACGCAGAGATAAAAATACGTTATATAAACAAAGTATATTCGTCACTAATGAGTCGACAAAGAATAAGCTATGACTAAGAGCACGGATAGATTACTTGCTTGCTGATAGTGAGTTTATAGCATACTATGAACGAGTGGAATATTAAATACTTGAGTTTTTTTTGCAGTAGTAAAAATGTGTATGATATTTAGCACATTAGTAAAATTCTTTCACAATAAAACTTGTATAATTTTTTTATGCATTCGTAATAACAAAAAGCCTTAAATTTTCAACAAAAAAAATTTTAACTAACATTATTTCTTGACTTAGAGCCGGACATTACTCGCGCACATTGTATTTTACGATTTACGTTTAATCAATTAATTAGTAAGTTCATTGTCTCAGAAAACGTTACTATCGCATTCTGACTATAGACACTTTTCAAACTTACAAGCAAATTATTATTAGATGTATTCGTCAATTTTAACCCTCCCGTTCAATACGTTGTGGATGTTTTTTTTATAGTAAAGAATTCAGAGCTTTTAAGTTACTGGCTATAATTAATTAAAAATTTTGAACGTAAATACAGATAAACCCTCTAAATGCCGTTGGAACCATGTGCATTTAGAAGAATGTGTTGTTTTTTCTTTCATTCAAGATTGTTAGCACGCTCGCTTGTGTTTTTTGTTGTGGCAAAAACATTTTATGTTTTTAATGCATTGTTGGCAGTTGCAATAAAAATCTCTCTATGCTACTGTCCATTTCTTCAGCATTTCCTTCTCTAATCAGTTGACACAGACTAATCGACATAAACAATAACAACTACAAATTCGTTGTTTCTTAGATGCATATATCAATTGTAAATTGACATAAATTTCAACTGACATATGTCAATTTAAAATTGACACAGATTCCAAATTGACATACAACAATTAATTCAAGTACGATCAGTCAACACGTTTAAGCCTAATACTAACCGTAATTTAATTTAATGAATGCAAATCAGTGCCACGATGGATTCTATCAGATCATCGTTCTTCAACACAGATCATCTGAACCGATGGGAAAATCAAAAATACGCAAATCATTGTACGACTGACAGTCTAAAATTACCGTGCATAAAACGACTAATACTAACCGTAAACTGATAATAATAAATTAATCGTATGATTAGATCTACATTTACCGTTAACTGAAATGGTTATAAAAACAATTATTATCGAATTAGATGGTCAATACTTTTAAAAACTTTGATCAAGCGACTCTTATAGAACACAATAATAACTCGTTTGAAAGAATACACTGGCTTTAATTGTAACAATAGTTATACTAATTCTAATTGCTATTATTACTATAAACCCAACACCTCAAAGTTCATTTTCATATACGTAATCGAGGGTTGGTTTGCTTTTATTATTCAAAATATACGATACTAGCTATTACATGAAATATTAAAAACATCGTAATTAACCATTGAATAGCTTCACAAATACCGAGATACCAAATTATAAGATGTTAACCTACTTTTAAATTTGACAGGTTCAAATCTGGTGGCGGTGGAAGATAGTCACTGTTTCTCGGCTTAGGTAAATCTCCTGTAGGTAATAGTGTACTCGAATACTTACTCTCCTTCTCGAAACGTGATAGTGGTTTTACGTCATTATGATAAATGGTATTCCACACGTTAGCGTCAGACTTGTCTTTTCCCATCTCATTAAGAAGGCCGTGAATAGCAAGTTGAAGTTGGTGTACACTTGGACGCTTATCAGAATCAGCATCACAACATCGCTCGGCAAGTTTCTTGTATTCCTCTGGTGCGAAATCAGGCATCGATGGTCGTAATCCGCCCATAATATCGCATACTAAGTCTCTATCAAACTGCCTATGTCTAAAAGGTGGTTCACCAGTTGCCATCAAATACATAATGATACCAAAAAAATACACATCTGATTCGTGAATAAATTTGCGAGTATGAAAGACCTCTGGTGCAAAATGCCTCGAACGGTTGAATCTCGTTGACGTGAATCCACTGATCTTGAGAGACCGAGATCGCATATTAATGGACCGCATGATCCAACACGACCTGCATCATGCATAACCATGTTTCCGCCATGAAGATCACAATGCACTAATCCCTCATTATGAATAATAGACAGAACACATGCAATACTATACAAATGATAGAATTTCTCCTTCCAGGTCAAATTGTTTATATTTTGATCCAAATAAGACAAAAGACTACCGTTGTTAGCATAATGCATGACAATCAGGCACTCTTTTGTCTCTGGTTCCTGCGTGATTCCATAAATTTTAAGAAAATAATTAAACTTATGATTCGCGCACTTGACGTGGTTTTCTGAACTATTAAATAAAATAAATACAGCGTCAACTTAAATATCAATTTAATTAATATTACCAATTATTATCATCGCTCACCTCAGAAATAAATAACTCCGGTGTTTCATTAAAACTCTTAAACTTTTTGAGTACAAGAGTTGAATTTGTTTTTATATTTGGCAGTATAAACTGTTCCATAACCACCAGATCCGATTTCTGTAAGTTCGTAAAAGTCACTATACGACAGGTAACTTACATAGCCATAGTAGTTAAGTCGTATAAATCTATCCAATAGTGCATGTATGTTATGGTAGGAAACCAAATGATATTCCCGAGTAAATGGTTCCCGAGTAATCCCAATTATCCAAATATTATCCGGCGTTAATATCGTCGGGTATTTCGTAATTAACTATTTTGAGTAAACAGAATGCCATTGATCAATTTAACGCACGATACGCACGTATTGCATTGTTTACACGCGAAATACTTTACCTGATGAAAATCAAATAATAGATCGCTTTCTATCTTTTTGAGTGTCACTTTTATCAATATATCATCCGCTGTCGGCTCTGACCAATCTGCTACACATGTGCATCCGTGGCGCAATGACGTCACCTCTTCAATCGAGAGTATTCAATCCATTGTATATAAGCATCGAATAAGTTTTTTGTATTGCTCCATGACTCTATGATAAATGAATCCAGCAACTCGTTTCCTGTAGTCCAATCAACAGGTCGTGGCGCTTTACATTCATAACAGAATGCAGGTATCCTACGTTCTAATTGCTTTGCGCACGCCAGACATAATACAGTTTCCGTTTCCGATTTTATTAGACAATACTTTCGTTTACTTGCATCATATGTGAATCCGATGGTAAGCCAAACATCGGCGACGAGAATATCTGGATGCTTATCACACACTAGCGGAAACGATACATAATAATTATTTAAACTATTCAATAAACATGACGCATAAGTAAATAGTTTACCTCGGCATAATATAAATCATGTGTCTCATCTGTTATCTCAAGTGGAATTAATTCAACAAATGCTCCATGCTCGCCAGTAACAGGGAAACCACGCAAGTATATGCCATATCCGGTATCTTCAATACAATCCATTCCAAATAAAGATCGTTTGCAGAATTCGCTTGCGCTTGTAATTGAGATTTCTTGATAAACTCGTCGAGTTGATGATTGTTGCTAGTCCACCCATCGGATAATTGTTTATAACCACAAATGCACCACACGGGATGTATTCCACATGCGGTGCAAAACCCATATCGAGAGTAACAATCGTACAACTTTCTATCAGCAACCATGTAGTAATTATTATCATGCTCTGTAAATCCAATTATGAGTTTGTTGCGATGGCAGAGCCAACTTTTGTGTCTTCTGAACCGATTATTGTTCTCACTGTACTTGTGCGTTGGGAGTGAGTATGTTCTGGCAAACTCGCTCACAAAGGTTGGTGTGCATTTTTCGCTACTTCCAAAGAATAGCCAACAGTACCATCGTTTCATCAGCGAAACGTCGCTTGTGAATAGCGTAATAGACGTTGTCGGTTTGACTTGACTTTATGTTGAAAATTTGTGAGTAAGGAATCCCTTCGACTGTATCGTGTCCATTGGAATGACATGATTTAATCAAGTCGTCCATTGCTTGATTGGTGAATGTTAAAACTTTGTTGTCGGAGAAAGTCAATTATTGTGTTACCTCGCATTACTGCATTAGATAAGCGTTTAGTATTGCAACAATTACATACTAATACAGCACGCAAGCTTTTTACTATTTTATTATTCTGCACGCTATATTTGGATGGCATTCATTTTGCCGACACAATATTTCAACGTTATTATTTTTTGGTCGGTGAAATGAACCGGACCCTTTTATTTTACATTTAAAAGTTATATAGTAGGCGTCCAATGGAGGACGTCATTCATCGATAGTTTTTGCAAACTTGTAGAGAGCACTATAGAATTGAACTATTTGAGTTTAAAAACACGTAGAATTTATAAACTTACAGTCCGAGACTGTCTAAAGTAAATTGGCTTTCTATATTTAAGAAACCCGTCCAAATCGGAATTGTACAAGTTTGCAATCGTTTTTGAATAATAATAAACTTTCTTCGCAAAACTGACGTGTCGACAATCTAATTAATGTTCACAACAAGATGCTATTGTGCGAAGCGTTTATACTGGGACAAACATCATAGTAGTCTTTTACGCTACTTGCAGCAAGTAATTTTGTGCAGAGACTTTCAGATTCGCTACAACATCCATCACACTCGTGTTCTAAACAATAATCTTTTTTATATTTCTCTAACGCTATTAAAATTTTTAGCAGTTGTTAACTGTTGATTCCACATTTTTGTCATATGACACTTCACTATCCCGATTGCCAACATAATTATTACCGCAGGACATGCAAGCAAGATATAACTGAAAATAGGATGGCGTATTTTCATCGTTCTTTCCGATAGACAGTAAGCGCATCACGAAGAGGAATAGTATCAAAAGGGCAATAGACCCAATATACAATATTATTCGAATACCGACCGAAATGCTGAGACACTGGTTTCCATCTGTACCAGACGTAACAAGCGAAGAGGTCGGTGCTGGGTCGGTGGATGATAATAAACTATTATAAATAAAAACAAGTATATAGTCACGTTATGTAAAATATCGATGCTTACATGGACAATTATTAGTCTCTGTCTTTTTTACAGTAATCATGGCATTATAGTATGAATACCTTGACGAGGATACCTCTCGGGTTGAATAGGTTGGTGACGACATATTCGTCAAGATTGTTTCCACATCTGTTTGTGCAGCAGTCGTAGATGTCGACGTATCGTATGGTGCACTTTATATAAAATCAATAGTTTAACATGACACCTTACAGGACAGCGTAGCATTACGTAGTTCTGTAGTTAGATACTTACCTTTGCGTTGTAGACGGGTTCATTGCAAATATACACGTAGAGTATACGATAAGTACGATAGGTATACAATTGATCATATTGTTGGAATCGATGACTCAGACCAAATATTAAAATTTACTATGTGTTAGTAATTAGTTATATGTGGGTAATAAACACAAACTATTTCAGTGAAAGAGCGTGTTGTCGTTTGTGTGTGTCGCGTCGTTATTATTATTCGACAAACGAAGGGAGAAAAGCGTATTAAACAAAGGTTACCGTAGGGCTTAAATATAGTATGGTTGGAAGGAGTCTAACTTTATGTCAATAGGCGAATAATGCATAAGAAAGAGACAATGAACGTAAATGTATTAAAAAGAGTGAATATTATGCGCACCTTGAATTTATTACTTTTTTAGTTAATATTAATACAATGATGTTGTGTATTACAAAGGAAAATGAAATAATAGCCAATGACTTTATACGTACAAAAATTCGGAATTCTTAATATTAACATGAATGCATGGAATCCTAATCTTAATATTTAAGGATATCTGTTCAATCTACACGTGTTGAAATTCCAATCGCTAGGGCGTTATCTATTGATAACTTTAAATACAGAAGCATCAATGTCTAAAAAGGAATTCACAATTGAGAAAAAAGCCCTTTATTACTAGATCGCAGGATTGCTTCATATAATGACCTTGAATTTCAGCATCATGGCTAGTTACTCTACAATAAACGTTTACCCAATTTTCTCACGTAAAATACTTTTCCTTGGAGAGAAAATTAATTTATAAGCAATCAATTGTTAGTATATCTGCAAGTCGCTGTCATGGATTTTATAAATGCATTATGGTGACATTGTCTTTTTATCTTTGACTCAACAGTATATTTATTCTAAATATCAAACCCTGTTTACAACGATACTTAAACGATCTAATGAATCTAACAAGACAAACGTTCATATTCAATGCACTAAAATAAAAACGGCTAGTAAATGACAATGCATTGCCCACTATTATTTGCAGTATTAGAAAAAGGTTCCTTATTAATATTAATATGTTAAATAACTTGATATAGGAATACAAACGTTAATGCCACGTGTCAATCAATCAGATGATTCATGTTGGCATGATCGACAAAATTAGTAGTTGTATTTATAAATTAACGCTTTTCTTGACATTATAATTACTTAACGTTCTGTTAATTTACATGTAAAGATTGCACACCAGCCTCTTTCGGTGCAATGCTGTTCATCCTTTTTATGATTCGCCGTTCAGCAATCACTTTCCAAACCGTATACAAACACATCCTCACAATTCTCCCGATACGACCAAACACGCTCTCGTTTTCATCCCACTCTGCATCCAATTTCAAAAGATACTCGGTCCAGTCCGTCATCACCCCGTCCACTCCCCGCCTCCTGCAATAATTATACGAACCACGATGATTAACTACCCACACAAAGACTAACTTTCCGTTCGCGCGAGCGTTATCTATGAATTTCTGGGCATGAAATCCCGATAATGACACAAACAAAAGATTGTATCCTGCCACGTCTGGGAAGTACGTCTCTGCTACTTGAAGAGACATTCCGATATGCATTATTGGTATCTGTGGCAGATAAGAGTGGCAATAAGGTAGAAACGATGGATGCCATATGCCAAGAAAAAGACGGGTTTTAAATATCGAAAGATCGTCATTGCTGTACTTTTTTAATATGCTCGAGAGAACTTCAAGTATAGTTGGACCGTTATTGAATTTGATATCTAGTACTGCGAAAACATGCGAGTTTTCGGGTCTCATAATGACCTCTATAATGTCGTCTACACGAGGAATCGGACATTGTGGGTTGCCTTTTGTTCTAAGGTGTTCGATTACGCCGTAATATGGTACCAAAGAGATACGTCCAGAACCAGTCGTAGTTCGATCCAAAGTTGGATCGTGACAAATAATTATTTGATCGTCAGCGGTCATTTGGAGATCTTTGACAAGAAACAAACAAGATATGGTTATGAAGATGGGTTTGAGACGTGGCGCTAAACTGTTTCGATACAATGGATCGATTTTTACCAAATTCTATCCCATCTGCTCCATCAGCTATCACTTGTTCTATTCCAAGTACAGTGTTTTCGGGATATTTATTGCTTCCTCGATGACCAATAATGTATGGTCTATGGATATTGGAGCATTCACTGGCCTTGTTTACAGTAGAAACGATATCTACATCACGAGCGACGAGACAATTAGAATTATGACCATTTACGGGGGGGTTTGCTGCCAAATAAAATTTACCGCATTTGTGTAAAAATATATAAGACAATTTTACGTACCATTCAAGAATATCTTAGTCATTTTCGATTGAGTGATTTCGTTGTTATTCAGAGGTTGTTTGCCCATATCTCTAATGTACTCTATATATACATATAAACCCGGTGATAAGCAGAATTATCCGATAAAAGCCCTAGTGTGATACACGGGGCGTCTGATTTGCCGTTACTATTACATTGATGGATAATGGGATATACCGACTTTGCTTCGATGAACGTATGACTGCTAAGTACTGTATGACCTTGAGGCTATTTCTATTTTTCCGATCCTTAATATGCATATTCCCCCCGCGAAATCTTACCGACAATCCATCTTTATGACGTCAAGTTGTAAGTGACTAATTTTACATGTCAATTTTTAATGACAGCGTGTGGTTCCGGAAAACCTTGCTATCAATCAAGTTGTTGAGCAGAAATAAGAATTTCGGAGCGCGCTATAGGAAAATGTTTACGCTTACAGCAGACGTCAAATGTAAGTTCAAATGTTATGTTATAATAGCAATCTCGTATTAAGACTTTTGGTTACCTACAAAAAAGCTTTTATCTTACTGCGACAAGTACCAGATCTATCGCAACATTTCAAGCTATAGAATATAAACATTTCAATGGTATACATTCTTTTTGGATGGTAAGATTACATCACCTGGTCTAGATATAATACCAATTACCGTATTGCCTATTTATTATTATTGCTTGTAAATAAGATCGACCAATTTATTCAGTGACGAATGACGTTTGAAAATATTATTAATAGATCGTTCATTGATATTGAATATTTTTGCTATTTATGCATATACTATCAAAACAATGACGATGTAATTAAACTACTAAACCAACCAAATATTTTGGTGTGCAGACCGACCTATCGGCCTGTGACATTCAACAGGTTACAAAAACTATATTAAATACGTCATCAACTTTGATTGCGTCTGCGTAAATAATACGTCAAGTAAAAAGCAGTAGTTCATTTATAGCAGAACGACGAAATTATGCAAGTATTGAGATGTGGTGCTTAATCTAGTAGTATGTATTATGAAGATCAATAATCGTTCTCTTTCAAATCCAACGTAATTTTAATTTGTAATTAAATTGACGCTTTGCGCAGAATCTTGGAAGCTCGCTAAATCGAACATTAAACTTACATTAGGTTAGTAGACTTGAACAGACATTGTCACAATCTCGCTAGTTGTTGTCTTAAAAAGGACGACAAACCATCGACCTTGGCAAATTACATGGCTCATCTCGGTAGCTCAAAGTCGGATGATCATGGGGACTTTCCGACGTGGAAGAAAACAACCCCCGAGTTCACACAAGGAATAAAACTCTCATCGTTATCTCAAAGTAATAATGTTTCAAGTTTGCTTTTGTAATTGTGTTTCAGTCGTTTGTTCGTCATCAAGACCTAATTTGGGATCAGCGAAATCTGTCAGCCCACGACTAAATTTGGATCAAAAACATTGCGGATAATGAGCCGCAACTGGGCGTCGGGTCGAAAGCGTTGGCTAACGGAACTGTGCTCGGGCACGATGCTTGCAGAATCTGGGAGATGCCATTTGGATGGCTACGTAAGCGTACTAAGCTAGATAAAGAAATAAAAATGTCATGAAATGTGTAGTAGTAGCGCAAACCCCCCCCCATTAAAAATGCTAGTAATAAGGAATGGGTTTTCATTATATTATTAATGAATGCAAGTCATGTATGAACATGAGACTATTGTACACAACCCCTCTTGATCACATCTTTGAGAACTCAATTGCTGTTTATTGTTACGTTCAAAAAAGGTCAAGTGAAAGAAGAAGAAGAAAAAAAAAATAAAGAATATGCAAGTCATGTGTAACAAAAATCAATCTGTGCAACGTCTTATTGTGTCCAGACCCTTGAATCTAAAAAAGCGCAGATTGTTGGAAAAGAAAAAGGACCATGCATTACGTTTAGCGGGGCGTAATGTGTGGCTCTCCCCGACATTTAAAAGCCGAATGACGAAAACGAAAATAATAAACCGGTCAACGGCTTGGAAAGAAGAAGTTCAAAAAGGGCCTAGATGCGACACCAATTGTTGTGTGGCGGGTCCCGCAGGTTTTTGTTTGTATATTCATTACTAATATGACAAGACTCATGACGATCAATATGTGACTATGACAATATCATCTCTTGTGAAGAATTGAGCGGACTTTTTTTTTAGCCCGCCCTTTTACTTGCAACTTTGACGACTTGCAGCAGGGAATTTGCTTTTCAGTTTCAATTCAGAGAGTTTAAACACACGTTGACAACCATGCGGTAAATTTTGAGTTTTGCGTATTGAAGGAATGTCGTACTTGGGTGTTGTGCTTTGAGGGGGAAAAAGAGGCTCGTTTGATAATTGGTATGAAAAAGGATATTTGGCCGGCCATTGTTTAAATATTTACTTTTGTGCTAGCCGAATTATTGTATACACGTGATAATTACATACTGCGGCATTAACGTATGGACAAGTCAAATGCACTAGACATGCATAATAAATAGTGTTTATTATGTATCTACGTATATGGCGTATATTACTCGTCCATCACAATGTATAAACTTTTATTTTCCTCATATAGTAACCACTCGTTCCGTTTCACTGTATATTTGTTCAACCTGCCCCCCCCTAACAAAATCTCAAATTACATATTAGACATTCGACTGACTTGCTTTCTCTCCTTTATTTCCCGGCCTTCTTTTGGTCGAATAAAATACAAAACCTATTAAAAAATATATTTATATTTAGAATTCTAGTCATAAATACATATAAATAATATATGTGTGCTAATGCTGTATCAATATTCCTTGTAAAATTATAATTTTTTATCGGAGATTTTTTCCCTTCTTTTTCTTATACATTCTTCAATTAAACCATAGTCTTTTTTTTCTTTTCATTTTCTTCATTCTTATGTACTTTACATTGCACTGGAATTGCTTTCATTCATCCTACATAGAACACTCTTCTTCAATATCCCGTAATGTTAGATACTGCTAAACGAGACAATGAACCTTCTTTACTGTCAACGACAGCTTTAGACGTTACATGGCCATTGTGGATAAGTCTGATGTTGCAAAAATTGAAAACCGCTTGGGTGCTTCCGGCTGTATGTTATTCGGTTGTAGTAAACGTCGTGGTGCCCGAGTTGGGGAATCTTTTACTAGCACATGTAATGTATGCATCTGCATCCGAATTGATTCGTAGAATGGATCCAAAGAATTTGGTAGTAAGTAGACGAATAAACAAAAGAACATACGCACAATGAATAATTCATGGCGAATTGCTGGTTCAACTATGTATACTAATAATAACATTGCTTACGTTCAGATAAATTTAACTCTTGCGTATTATAAATCGGACAATATAATATCACCTCTATACGGTGTATTCCTATCAATGTTAATACAACAGTTAGAACTGCAACAAGAACTGCAGCAAGAACTGCAGCAAGAAATGCAACAAGAACTGATGCCGCAACCATCATCATCACCGCTACCATCACCACCGATACAACAACAGCAACAATCACTACTACTGCAGCAACAACAATCACTACTGCAGCAGCAGCAACCGTCGCAACCGTCGCAACCGTCACAACCGGCGCCGCAGCCAACCATTGACAGAATGCAAGAAGAAAACAGACAATTCATGACTAGACTCACCAACATGGAGACTATTCTCAAAGCGCCACCGGTGAGACGACTGTCTCGCCCAACCCCACCATCACCGTCGACTCTTGTTGCCTACGACGACTCTTCCGATTCAAGCGTAGAAACGAAAAAGAGTTCGAGATCACAGAAACGATTAAATCGCATAAGCGAACGAAGAAGGTCACAGCGAAAGAATAGTGAACCTCTGTTACCATTGCGAGAAAACGTCAGTGTCGATGACATGCAAAGATTAAACCTCGATGAAAATGACAGTTACATGCAATCAAAAGAAGACGCCAATGACACACAAAGCATCCACGCTACTAATACAAACCTTCATACATCGAGCACTCGTCTCCAGCGCACATACTCTTCCTCGTCGTCCTCTCTCTCTTCCCTATCTCATCCGCCCTCTTCTAGCCTCACCTCCTTTTCCTACTCCTCCTCATCATCATCTGTAGATACAACGTATGACGAAAAATCCCTTTCTCAACAAACCGAACATTACACAAAACGCATCAATGACGAAGTACCACTCATGGATCCACTCCAATCATATGACCTGACTCACATCAGTACCGGTGGAGTAGGCAAAGTGTATAAAGCAACGCATAAGCGAAGCGATCGTGTTATTGCAATTAAAGCCGTACCGATAACGTCTTCCAAGTTAATACATTTGACTTATGCTGAAGTGTTTGCATCGAAAGTGTTGAGACATCCGAATATAGTGTCGTTTTATAGTAACTGTAGAAACCAAGACGATTTATGCTTATTGATGGAGTATTGTGAGAGGGGTAATTTGTTAAAAGTGAGGAGTAAGAAACAGGAATGCAAGATGGATGAAAAAGAAATTGCATACGTCATTAGAGAAGTTGCCAAGGGGTTGGAATATATCCATACTCAAGGTTTTGTACATCGAGATATAAAAGCGCAGAACATTCTTGTTACTATTGATGGCAAGATAAAAATAGGTAAGTAGGAGCAATTTTTTTTTAGAAATGAAAATACTACAAGAATATTTCACGTGACGTATTCTATACACAGAATAATAACATCAAATTTCCCCCCTTTTTTTTCATTTAATCAGCTGACTTTGGCTCAATTTCACTTCACCCCCGAGCACATCTCAAACTGGGTACTCTTTATTGGATGGCACCGGAACTTCTCTCCGACAAGCCCTACGACAACAAAATCGACATATGGTCTCTTGCCATTACGGCGATTGAACTGCTCGACGGTCATCCACCCTGGTTTCCACTCAGTCAACGACGAGTAGTCGAATTGATCAAAACAGTTGGAACTCCGCCGATACCGAGTAATGTGTCACAAGAATTCGAAGCCTTTTTGAGAAGTTGTTTGGTGGTCGACGTGAAGGAACGTCCGAGCGCGAAAAATCTGTTATGGTGTGATTTTTTGAAAAGTGGTATTGGAATCAAAATATAAATCAAATACGCGTAAAAGGAGAGAAACAAAAAACACCTCTTACTCTTTGTTTTGTATTACTGCTGGTTGGTTTCCTTTACATAGTTCCAACTCTTGTCCGTTCACTCTTGAATATTTAAGGATCATAACTGGTTTATAATCTAATCGTGAATGCCTCTAAAGTACAATTCGTTATAGAAAGCCTAGGCTGTTCTATAATAGATATTGTTCATTTGTATTCTATTTGTAATTCTATACTATCTTACATTCTTTAAAAAAGAAAAAGACTTGGTTGTATATGTATGAATGAATGTTATGATATCACACCTTTTGCATAGTAATTACTTGTGCACCTAATTAAAAGAATGAATTACAGCAG
>CAJVPJ010000653.1:0-19806 GCA_910592205.1 Paraglomus occultum | reverse complement strand
GTTAAATAAATCGCGCGGTGTAGTTCAAAGCAGTGTTCTTATACAATGGAGGGTATTTGAAATAGTATTTCGTTGTTAAGGTGCCACGAGCTGAGCCTGATCATACGATATTTGCCACATCTCTGATAGCATTACGACCTTGTGACGTGGATGTGATGTTTGGACACAACTATTTGTTGAAGGAGCTGTGAAAACAGGATCTGAAACTTGGTTGCTTTAATGT
Organism: Paraglomus occultum; assembly: GCA_910592205.1. Taxonomy (NCBI): domain Eukaryota; kingdom Fungi; phylum Glomeromycota; class Glomeromycetes; order Paraglomerales; family Paraglomeraceae; genus Paraglomus; species Paraglomus occultum. The sequence goes on along the minus strand of CAJVPJ010000653.1, from coordinate 19,583 downwards.
TTTCGCCTGCCTGTTGTGCTTTCTAATAACGTTGAGAATATAAATAGATGAAGCCATATGTAGTAGAATCGATGAACACGTAAGTCTTTCTCTAGTTGACCAGTACTTTGGTTTCAAGGCATTTAAACAATTAGTATGGTTCGTTTACTGTCATGTAGCCTTATAGCCCATCGTAAACATGTATCAAATGAGACAATTGAACTTTCATCTTCCAACATCGGCCCCTATTCCTCCGATGTCCAAGCTTCTTGTCTGATGAAATGTGTCAGATCATTGAATTTAGGTCGCCCAACAGCCCATGGTCTCTGCAAGCAGCTTATCATAACATCCTGGAAAAAGTCTGTTGAAAGTTCCGTTCGTCGGTCGGTCATACCATTGTAGATGGAACGGAACAGAGCACTGTCAGCACAGATTCCATGAACCGTCTCCGTTGATGGTACTCTTTACTACCATGAGTTTCTGGATAACTGTTTATTAATACAGATAAATACGTGCAACTAACGGCTCGTCAAATTGTTTGTTATTACGCACGTAATACGCATCAGCCGCATTGTTCGTAGAAAGTCGGCAAAAGTCTTCATTGTGAACGGGAAACTTAGTTCTTCAAAGCGTAGTAAATTGGATTAGCAAGTAAATATAATCGCGCTTGGAAATACGATAGCCAATAACTCAATCACTTTCGAAAACCTTCAAATGGTTGGCCGAGAGGACTCGATCAGTTATAGGCCGAACGTCTTGACAGACTATGCAGATTCTTATTGAGTAGATAGAGATACTGTATAACTCTGGCATGTTTAGATAAACCGAGAAATTACGTAATCAACACTGCCACCAATATGATCTGAGAATGCTATCAAATTAGACACCGTAACATAAAGTACATTCCACGATCATCTGCTGCATGAACTTACCGTTTATGACATGGTCTTGCTATTTATGCCTCTACGCCCGGCCACCCAGCTTGAGGGCCGTGTTTATTACATTTTTTTCACTTTATTATTATCCTTCCGTTCTTCATCTATCCTTTGTCGCACGTGATGATAAATTGTGCCTTATTGGTGTGATATATTTGGGCAATTACAATGTGCTTATTTCGGAAACACGCGTTGTTATTATTATTATTCTAGCGCGTCACAACAGTAATTTGTTTACAGATAGATAATCTTTATCATCCGTTACCATCCGCCATTGCTTGAGCAGCATCCATACGCACACACACTCAATAGCTTTACTACAAACCCTAACCGTTTTAGCATCCAAGCTATATATCTTACACTTTATTCCTTACCAAAAACCAAAAAAAAAAAAAAAAAAATTGGCATCATCTGGATCTTATCATTTTGAAGGAGGCTTTACTATCGAGGCCGCTACAGCAAGCCGCTTACTATTTCCTCAGTTCTTCATACACATTATAAAAAACCGATAAAGGTATGGTGGCAAAAGAGAGAGAATACACAACAGAGCCGCGAATATTAACCGCCGTCACCGCCACAAACGAAAAAAAGTAGCCGCCGCCGCCGCCATAGCGGTATACCCTCATTATATTTCATAGATAACCACCACGATACGAGAAGACTGTAAGGTGAAGGTACGGGTGCGGACGCGAACGAAAGTCCCTGGACTGAGCGGGCGGACGCTGAAGTTTTATTCATCCTGTTGCTTGTGGGCTGGGCTATTATTTGTCACTGTGTGTTTGCTACGTGCTCAATGTTACGGTAAGTGTTTTAAAATTTATTTACAAAGGTGTCTATTACTCATTATCATTATATTAATGTATATACAAATAATAATATTGCAGATTCCGTATGCGTTCTACCAAGAAGAGGGGTTTGTGTTAATACATTCCATCCATACATACATACATACAATGAAGATTAAGCAACGACGGGCACAATTTACCACAGCGGAGAACGACGTACTTAGATTTGTAATTCAGACTAGTACTATATAGGTTTACAAGTCAAACTTAATATTTTTGAGTTTCCATTGCAAGAAAATAATGTAGGCAAACGTAAATATAGTACAGCCTCAATGTCCCGAAATGCAAGGCAGAAACTCATCCAGGCATTGTAAAACGGCTCAGCAGATTGCAATAAGAGTAGGAGGTTTGCAAACTTCCAGAGAAGTAAGTATCAAACAGAGAACGGAAATGGTATTTTATATGCATATTACTAAAATTTGTTATCATTATATAGTGTAGGTACTGATGTGCCTCCCAGTATATTATAGATGTTAATGATAATGTTGCATCTATTACAATACAGTGTGCAAGGAATCTGCTGGGCCTTGCTACATATTAATATGGGAGTATCCTAGTGAGACGAGGAAATAAAAGTGATCAATATGTTGAATTTGATATTGATTGTTGATTCTATATGTATATGTACAGTAATAAGAGACTGCATTTTAAATAAATAAACAAATACCAATCCGTATATCTAAATATTAATAGTAATGAAATAAACAATATACAATAATAGTATTAGTATTGAACAATTATTGTAACTAGCTTGCTGTATGATTATAATTATTTTTTAACCTTGAGATGAGGCTGTTGCAAGGTTTAGAGTAATTGTAACCAGATTGCATTAATATTAACTATTCTGATATTAATATAATTGACACACTCTTGCAGAAAGCTTGGCAAATTAAAGTTACCAAGTTTGTGACAACATTGTGCATAAGCTTTTAGCAAGTATCTATCTGAGGTTGTCATAACTACAGTAAACCCTCCATAAATGCACGCCCTCGGGAATGGAGGAAAGCATGCATTTATGGAGGGTGTGTATTTAGAGAAGGTAAGAATTTGATTGGATGCACGTGAAATTAAAAAATAATAAAATCATTGGTTATTTATTATTAAAAATTTGATCCTGTCTGTTTCATTGCGCGGTTATCTTTTTTACATTAATGTATTTGTCAAGAGCTTTGACGTGTTTGAACAATTACTCAGCATTATCCTGTTGTAGAAAATTTTTGAAGACTCGTTAATACTGATTATTTTATAATCGTGGGTACAGAATTTCTTTATTTGGTCTTTGCGTACAGAAATGTCTTTATTCGGTTTTTGTCTATAATCGTGCGCACAGAAATTTCTTTATATGATCTTCGTCTATAATCGTGGGTACAAATTTTGTGTAATTTCTTAGCGTAACACTACTTATATCACATAAAAGTCACGGGTGTGCATTTAGAAAAAACCGTGCAGTGCAAAATATGGAGGGTGTGCATTTATGGAGGGTGCATTTATGGAGGGTTCACTGTATTCAGAATGTATCACATGACTGACATAACCTTGTAGAAAGCCTGATCAATTTATAACAACCTCATTACAATTAATTTTAGCGAGGTAGTCCATTTCTATATTAATATACGAAAGATTACTTACTGGTTATGAACACATTACGAAGTAGTAACACAGTCACGGGCACTATATTAATATTTATAATTTATTGAATGCTGAATGAAACTTGTAATCTTACCAAATTACTTGCATAAAGCAGATCAAAACAAGTGATTTAATTAAATGAACTAATGCGTTTCTACGAACAATCTACCAGCGGACTTTATCGATTTATGTTCGGCAATTTATTGACCTGACTTATTATTTTTGACATTATGATTTACCTCGTGTGTGACAATACAATGGCTGGTATTAGTATGTGTTCATTTAATATTAAAGGGTTCTTAGCTGAGACTCATTAAATTTCCATAACCTTGTATCAACCTTGAATGTATATTGTACTAATCTGGTTAAAAGCTTTTCCTAATAGCATGTTGCTGGAATCAGTCCGTTGAAGCCACTGTATTAAACGTTCAAGTATTTTTTTTTCTTTAATTTGTTTTTCTTTTTTATCTCTTCTTTTCTTGCCAGTGTTGAGAAATTGACTATCAATACCACGTGAACTGTACAAAAAACTGGCGGTTGTGTCGAAACGTGAACAGCCATTTAAAAACGCGGCAGGCTGTGCGAGACTATTTATTGAAAACTTGCCTTTTTATTCTTTAAAACCGTTAATATTAAGAAATTTAACTTAATATTAATGAAAAGGTTTCATAGGAATAAGGTTACCTTTACGTGCAGAGATAGATTGTGGATTGTCGATGATTGAAGTGCGCGTCTATTTATATAAAACAATTCTGTTTAATATATATAATGCGACTTAATATCAAACACACATTTATCTAAAGTCTTTTATTTAAGACTTTGACTTCATTAATTTTTGTATCTTATAGAGTCATCCTGAATTGCATTTATTCAATCTAAGTAAATCACTAAGATACTAATTTTACACTTAGATCGTGTTGCACGGTCTGCTAGCGTGAGTCGTAATAACACATGTCTCTCGTTTTGCAAAGACGTTAAGAAAACTCTGATTTGTTTTGATTTATCAGATAAAAATTGATCTTTCGTCATTTTACAAAACAGGTATTCATGAAAGTGACAGAAAGAAAGAAGTCATTACGTGCTTTTTCCAGTATAAAGAAAAATTTTAATTAATAATTTGCACCAGATAATTCTCAAAATTTCTGAAACTGGTATGTGAAGAGTTTATAAAAAATTCCAATATAAACAAAGAATTTCCATATTAATATGAAACAAACGGTGCACAAAAATAAAAATCAGTAATAGTAAAGAGGTTCCCGTATATACAATACATGTCCGGTATAATAATAAATAGCGTTGACTGTATAGTAAGAGGAAGAAGAGATGATGAATAATAATAATTTAAAGTAAAGGCCAGAAGGATGAGATTTATAGTGAAGGAGGGTTTATTGTCCGAGTCAACATTTGAGCGTAATTTTTTGGGGCAAACTATGAAATTATTGTGGTAACACATAGATTTTAGATTGCCCCAAACCCCCATACCATTACTCTGTAACCTTGGGGGAGGCGATGCTGGGGCAGGTTATTATTATCCGTGGCTTAACGAACACACTGGCATTCGTGCTACTAAGTTTTTATGACATCACAAATTGTCCGCATCATTACAATAATAATAATAAGAGAGTAACATTTCATTAATGATATTGAATTGGAGTTTTAGTTTGGCACAATGACCATTCACTACATTAGAGAAAGAAACATTTTATCTGCATATCAGACAGTTCAGATATTATTTCATTAATTCGACTACAACTAAACCCTTACAACAATCTTGACATACTCCACAATCTATTAAATGGATAAGTAATCAACATCATAACTTAAAGTACGGCTGAACTATTTAATCAATAGGATAGTTACCAGAAAGCGTGATTAATAGATACAAGATGGCTTCAACATGCCATTGTCATTGTTTATTCATCTTCAGAAAATTTCAGATCTTTATACTCTCCTTCTTTGAATTGTTTAGACCACTGTTGGCAAAATAAAAAAGTAATTTTCATCGTCAGAAGATTGTCATTAAAGTCCGATTCAATTACAATGGTCTTGTTTCTTACCAACATTGATGGAATCCATCTGTTCGGAGGACTATGTCTCCACTGTTGAACAAGCAAGATTAGTAAAGTGAGAATGACGGTTCCTAACGGACATCAACCCCATTTTATGACTCAATGCCTATTCACGTTTACTTTCGATCAAAACTTACCTCTCTGTCAGCTGATATTTTCCACGTTACGGCAGCAAAGACAACCAATCCACCCGCAACAATTAAAGTATTACTTTTCCATTTATATGGGTTCGGCCACCAGCCACCCGCTACGAGAGTTCACAAGTAAGTAAAGAAATAAAATTAGAATAACAAGCGATTGATATGTAGGCTATTAAACTAGATTCAAATGAGAACAGGGGAGATGTGTAAGTTGTGTTATAAATCAGCCCGTCAACCAAACTACAAATATGCTAATCAATCTCCATCTTCGTTGCCTACCCGGAGACCTATTAAATGAGCACAAATCAGTAATTGTTACAGCTTTTCAATAGATACGCAAACCGAATACCCTTGCTTGCTACATACCAAACGTCCTTAGGATATGGGAACTTTCTTGTTCCACCCTATCAAACAACACCATTAGTCGACTTAGTCACTGAAGTAATGTATTGCGATTGATCTGATAATGAATGATTACTCTACCATCGTTGACTATCGGTGGAGGAGAGCAAATCACGCACGAAATGTATCAACGATATCTGAAAAAGCTGACGAATTATATATCACGTGATTTAAGCAATGGCAAATATTATCGTGAATATGTGGTCCACTTCGACGCTTAACAATGGCACCGTAAATCTTCCCAGCAACAATCTGTAAAACGTCCTAGCCACGCTAATCCATCCTAATACATTAAAGACGTGCCTAAGAAACAGAATCTCCATACGGCGTGCGTTTGCCGAGGCTACATTTCTTTTTCGTTGAATGTTGGTTAATTTTATCATTGAGGGACGGACCATATACGACTGACTCACTGGGCCAAGTACTATAATAATAACGCGCCAAAGGAAGAGACTAAATTATCATTTCCACGTCACCTAGTTTTGGACGAAGACTGTAGGATCACATTAAAGAATGATCTAATAAACGCAAGCTGAGGACAATACGGAAGGATAATAGCAATCGAACTGCTAAGAAACAGGGAAAAGTGATTCTGCTACTTTAAATAGCAATGAGTTGTCAAATACCCGTAGTCTGCTTTATCTGAAATGCCTATATACATCGGCAATCGGCCCTACTATTAATACTATTATTACACTTCCTCAACAACCACTGCTTCTTTGACCTTTGACCGAATCGTGGATGCTATGATTTTCACACGCGATCACAACAGCTCCTCTCTTATAAGTGCACGTATATCCTAGTCTAATACAAGTAGTTTTTACTTTCAGGAGAAGCAACAAGCAATTAAAGGCAAGTTGTTCGTTATGGTTTATCTCTCTTGTGGTGTGTGGCTGTCGTTTTGTTCGGTTGTCATGCGTATACGTCTTGCTCTTGCTAATCGGGACAATATCATTATAACTACAGGATTTCCTCGAAAAATACGCGTTGCTCAGAGAATGCCATCCAAAAAAAGACGTCATAAACGTTGTTCTGAAGAGATGGACGCATCCATGAATCTGGCGGCTCTATCCATTTCCCCTGAAATTTTGCCAAGATATGTGAACACCTCCGACCTATCGGCCTATATTCACTCTAGCCGTCTGTGCCGACGCCACAGCCCAGTTTCTCTACTAGAGAGTCTACGACAACGCAAGATGTGGGAAAATTATCAAGAATTTCATTATGTCTACATTATAACACCTCCCGATGGAATGGATGTTTATGTTAATATGACATTACTGGAAGTAGGATGCTAGTTTGCAGTCGAAAGTATTTCCAACTGTTTATTAGACGTTTAGAGTATGCAGAAGACTTTAAGGTAAGACATTTCAAATGCCATGGATGTTGGGAGTTATCGTCATACCAGATGGTACCTCTAACAAACTAAAGTTGTCATTCTTTCCCCTCTGTCATCCAGATCAGGCCTACCGCCCGGCCCTTTGTCCATTTTTCAATATCCAGAAACATACATATAGTTCATGCCTTCCCTCAAATACAAATTACCTATATTGACGTGACGAGGTCGAATCGGCATTTAATTAACACTCGACGGAGATATCGACGAATGCTGCGAAGAGTGAATACGGAAAACCTTACAAATCATTATCAACATGAACATGAAGAGCAGAACAGACGAATAGACGACGTAAAGAAAATTCATCTGTGAACTAGAGGCGTCTTTTCACCGGAATCATGAAGGCCTCAAGGACTGTCCATCGATGCAAGAGCAATCGCTTTCTATATCAAGACTAAGGAGAGAAGGAGGTTGAAGACGTAATATGCCGAACTTTTATATACGAGGAATTGCATGAGAGAGAATGACTGACTGCAGACATGGGAATTTGAGCGCGCTAAATCTCAGCTACTCGAGCCTGCTTTATAACTGTTGTGCCTATTTATAGAGATAATTACACGATTATAAATTGTATTGGTCAAGTTCTATTTTAATAGTAGGTCGGTCGAAAGCACCCCGCTTTCAAATGGTTGGCCGAGTCTATAACGAAGGACCCGAACGTCAAGAGGTTCAACCTGTCTCGGTAAGATGACTGCATAGATTCATAATATCACGTGCGCAAGTAGTAAATATTAGCACATTGATAGTGTCTCACTATTTTCGTTTCTTTTCAACAATCTAGAACTATGCCCGGTAGAATATATTCGTATTCTGATGGCTCATGGGAATTCGACAAGCTAGCGCACTAAATTTCTGCTCACACTTGGCTACAACTGGGTGAAGCAAGAACTAGAGTATTTAGGTATGGAATGTGATGATCCATTGTTGTAGTTCTGGGATGCGATGCATGCGGACAATCTGCTGTATTATCTGCATCGTATTTAGGAGTGAAACAAACCATCGCAGTCGACTCGGGATGCTCCAAATTAGAGGCGGTAAATCGTTTGGGGTTAAATGTATTCAAAATGAGTCGTATCAGATTGGCGACTTGATCAAGCGAGGGACCGGTCGCATTTGAGCGCACATTATGATTGTACGTAAGGATGGCTTGGACGAGCCTACGACCTGACGCCATTGAATTAATGTAGTGACACAAACACCGCTAGGCGTGGCTGTCCGACCATAGTAAATGAAGAGATTTCGAAGGCCGGCGACTCTGAATATTTTAGGTAACACAGAAAACTAGTTTGTTACCCATTCGCTCTACAGATGATAATGTCAAAAAAGTATGATTTTGAGGCGATTGTTACTCGTACATTGCCTGTGCATGAGGTAGCGATGCAGACTTGTAAGGAGTATAGCGTTCCAGTGTTAGTAATGGGTTAGACTGTAAGTAAATGAAAGAGGCATATAGGCTATGTATGCGACTTTTTGTGCAATATGTAGATACGAGATAATTGGACTACCTAATGACGTAATTATTGTTCTGTAAATAATTAGAGTTTCACTAAAGATAAGTCTTTCCCCCCGTTAAGGAGAGCCCCAAGATGTGTTGGGTCGTCTTTCTTTTTCATTTCATTCATACGTTGCTGGATATTTTTGAGTCATCATTGTTTAGACGATTGTTACCCAGATGACTTGTTCCCTTGCATCAAAATGCATCAAAGCGATTGTTTTTTAGGTTAGCAGATATTGTTCGCACGCCACATATCCCGCCCACTCAACATTATTTATTAAACATTAGCTCCGTTCATGACTGAAACGTCGTAAACAATGAACAGTGGTCTGAAAAGTGTTCTTAAAGATAACAAATTGGGTCACGATAATAGGTAAAGTGATTGACGCATTGCTTATGCATTCATAAGCGTAAGGCAGAAGGACATTGTGCGTCATTTATATGTGCAACACTTACAATATTAATATAAATACTCTAGTATGCCGCCCTCAAATCCAAATGCAGTTCATCTTTTCCCTTTTATTCCGGATGAAGCCTTAGTCATCCGATAGAATAACTTGTCAAAAAAAAAAAAAGAAAAAAAGAGAAAAAGAGAAAACGAAAAAATAAAATACCCAATATCATCTCATCCAATTACGACGTGTATTAAAAAAATAATTAATTATACAAAGTAAATAAATATAATAAAGAAATTACGAAAACCATAATTTGGCTTTATATTTTACACACATATTATACAAAATATACTCAGCATCAAAAACCAAAGCTGTCAAAACTTTTTTCACCCCAACAATCCGAGAATCATCATCAGCTGGACTCACATGATCCTCTTGACACTTTAACAATATCAAAAAACCGCCAGCATCAATAGAATCCAATTGCAGATTTAATATTATCGCAAACAAAAAAAATACATCAAAAAAGCAGACAGACAACGCTCGACAATAATAATAACCTGTTGCTGTTGCTGCACCTCCTACTCCTTCACTATCATTACCATTAACCACCACCTAACCACCACCCACCAACCACCCTCTCGCCCTTTGACTACCCTAAAAACGACAACCACTTTGACAGCCCCACATATGGTATCAGCAACCAACTCGCCTGTACTCTATCACAACCATCCCCTTCACTCGCCAAACAATAATCAACCGCTCATACCATATCGTTCGCTGGTCTCAGCAGCAACACTTCCCTCAGAACTCATTATCTACATTTTTAAATTCATAACCTCCCCCGCTGACCTCAAATCGTGTATTTTCGTGTGCAAGTCATGGTGCCATTGTGGAGTAGAACTCCTCTGGCATAAACCGATATTCACCGGAAACGGTTCTCTGATCAAACTTTTATACACTCTTTCTCGTCCTAGCCAAACCTTTCAATACTCTCTCCTCATACGGCGACTAAACTTTTCCTTTCTTGGTGAAAATATATCCGATCAGATTCTCCAACGATTGAGTTCGTGTGAGCGATTAGAGAGATTGACGCTGTGCGGTTGCAAAAAGTTGACGGATAATGCATTAGAGAATCTGTTAAAGAGGGCTAGGAATCTGGTTGCGCTGGATGTGGCTGATATCGAAGGGTTGACTGATAACGTGGCCGAATTGGTGGGTGAGCATTGCAGGCGAATGCAAGGGTTGAATATGAGTTTGTGTAAGAGAATTACTGATAAAGGTGTTAGGGCTGTGGCGTCGAATTGCAGGAACTTGAGAAGGGTGAGTTGATGGGCGAGTGAGTGAGTGAGCGAAATGGAATGGAGAGTGGAAATGGAATGGAAAAAAGAGTGACGAGTGGAAAGAGGAGTGGAAAGTCGAAAGAGGAATGGAGAGCGGAAAGAGGAGTGGAAATGGAAAAGAGTGGGTTTGAAGAGGGGTATGCGTCGAGTGAGCGTAGTTATATGATCTTTAGTGTCAAATTTGGTCAAGCTAATTAACCTATGTTATTCATCTATACCATTTTAGATTAAACTCAACAGTTGTATTCATGTCACCGACGAATCAATTATTGTTCTTGCCGAGAATTGTCCATACCTGCTAGAATTGGATCTAACCGAATGTAATCAAATTACCGACAAGTCTATTCAACTTGTCCTCGAGAACTGCAATCAGCTGAGAGAATTACGGCTAGGAGGCTGTGTAAAATTAACGGATGACGCATTCACCAAGACAATGCCTAGCTGTTTCGACCAACTCCGCATTTTGGACCTTACCAACTGCAATCTTCTCACCGACGTATCAATCCAGACGATAACATCTAGCGCGTCAAAGTTGCGCGTTCTCATACTGGCAAAATGTAGTCTTATTACTGATAAAGGTGTTTACTCTATCGCTAATATTGGGAAATATTTACATTACCTTCACCTCGGCCATTGTTCGCGAATCACTGATTACTCAATCACTCACCTAACAAGACACTGCACTCGGTTAAGGTATCTTGATTTGGCAAGGTGTACTCAGCTAACTGACGTATCTGTGTTCGACATGGCTCATCTCCCAGAAATACGTCGCATTGGACTAGTTAAATGCGGTAATATTACCGATCAAGCAATATACGCACTTATAGATAGTCGAGTGGTGGATCGTAGACTGGAACGAGTCCATTTATCGTACTGCGTTAACATCTCGGTCGGTGCTGTGTTGGAACTGATCAATGCATGTCCTCGGCTGATTCACTTATCTTTGACTGGGGTGCCAGCATTCCAGCGTCCTGATTTACAACAATTCGGCCGTCCTCCGCCGAAAGACTATTCCCAGCATCAGAGGCAGATGTTTTGTGTGTTTAGTGGAAAGGGTGTAAGAGAATTACGACATCATTTAAACATTTTGGATAGTACAATGGGAAACAGATACAGCTCTCGAATGGGCGTGAACGCTATCGGCGCAGATGGAAGGAATGCCAATATCGACAACGATAACAACGATAACGACGATAACGATAACGATAACAGTAACGACGATGAGAACGATGTTAGTGATGACGCTAATATCAGTAACAGTAACATTGATGACAACAATAACATTAACATTAACAATAATATTGACAACAATAACAATAACAATAACAATAACAATAACAATAGCAATCATGATTATGGAATAGGAAATTTTGATATTGATATTGAGGGAACCGGATATGATATATCGGAAGGAGATAATGACGTTGATATTGTTGAAGTGGATGGGTATGGCGAGCAGAACTAGAGAGAAACTTTCTCAGAGTTGGTCCAATGGTTTGGGTTAAAAATGGTGAGTTTCATTGTAAAAGGGGATTTATCCGAATATCATATATTTTCATCGTACATATATATATACATATATATATAGTTTATTTGACATATAATCGTTTGTTACTTCCTAAGCCTGGAAAATACAAAATATAGACAAAACTGAAATGGGAGTTAAAATCTATTGGATGAATATGTTGCGCGAGTATGCGAGTATCTTTTGTAAATGTCGGCTAGAGTGCGGTGTACAAGTCATTGTGTAATAGTATGTTCGATGCATATAGTACCAGGTAACTTGGTTACCGCATACTGTTTGATTCACGGTTTGCGTGCGAATGAACCGAAAAAGAAGGACAAATTCTTCTTGATAAGATTTAATTAATCGCCGGCGAAGTTTTACAAAGATAGCAACTGATCGATTCAGCATTATCCATCATTCATAATTAGAGCAAACTGAGTAATTGGTAAGCACAAAAAGGAAGTCAGAAAATATTGCGCTCACATGATATTGACAATGCTACCAATTGACTGATTTGTTATTAAAAAAGATCGGTAATCTAATATTATTGAAACTTTAATTGTGAGTACACATATGATACAATCACTAAAGGGGAAAAAAACCAATGACCTTAGCAGCCTCCCCTACGTCGAGAGTGCATATACCATTGGCATCAATTCTAATAAAGTTAAGACATAAAACTCTTCCGTGCGGTAACTGCTTTACATACTTGAAAAATTGTAGGTAGCTTTTTATGGCTTATCCACATTATTATCGTATTTATTGTCCTCCCCCACTTCCCTTTGAATTCTTCGAATTCTGATTCCATGATAATTTTGTATGATCGCCAAGTTTTCTAACAAGACAAAAAAAGCATGAGAAAATTAGTATCCAGTAACACGTATGCATAATTAGATAAGCCATTTGTTATCATTCTGCTTACCTTGGTTTGAGTAAATGTTTCGCCGTAAATATGCTTCCAAGAATCACACACAAAATACCGACTGCAACATACGCAACGCCCAGGAACGGATTCTTTCCTCCCAAGAATGACACTGTAGAAAATACAATCGATTTTCTACCGCCGTAAACTTTGACCGGGAATACTATCAAAAAAATGCAATGAATATATGTACAAGTGCTTGATGTTGGAATAACAGTTGTATTCACTGTTACTTACGTAAGTCAATATCGATTTGATATGGTCCTGCTTCAAAAGACTCGCCCGTTTTTGCATACAATTTTCTGAAATCAGGCAACCCAGCCGTACGCATCCATACTTGGAATGCCTCATCAGTAACGGTAAGAATATTGGTCTCATTATATGCACCACCAGGGAATCTGTTTTGCCAATTTGGCGGAGGAACTACATCAGACGCGTTGTACTTTGTTGGACCATACTTTTGACGGTCTGATGGCCATGCTATTCCAACTGAAGTGAAGTTAATCGGTGTTTCAGTGTTTGGACCGGTTGCGTTGATAAGTCGAGGTTCGTATATAGTGTCTATAATATGATTGGTGGTTATAGATTAGAGCGTTAGTTAACAATTCATTAAGAGAGTGTTTGTGCTGTAGAAAAATAATCGACATGCTCATACCGTTGAACATAGAATTCGCAATCAATCCACAAGGATATATAGGCTTTCCATCTATCGTCGCCAATGGTTTACAATTTCCAGCCTCCAACGTTGCCGCTGACACCGCGTCACCTTGGAGCTGCTTGGCATCAAAACTCTTTACATAGCGACGATGGTTCTGATAGAAGTTGGTCAATCGATAATACATATAGACGGGACCTTTCAACTCTGCTGGAATATTATATTTAATCTCACACCGTTTCGTTGGAATATCGTTGTACGCGACGTCTGTGGCACGCCATTGCGGACTATCTGACTGGCCATTGTTACTGGCAAACGAGATTTTAACAAGGTTGGAGGGCATTGGGCCAAATTCTGCTGGTTGGTCGGCGCAATCTGTATAGTCAATTTCGATTTCGGAGACCTGTCGTAAAATAACAATAAAGGGTAAGACGCATCAGTTTCGATGAGTAAATTGGGGTTGAATCAACATGACTACTTTTTAATCCAGTTGATATGAAAAATTACAAAACAAGATTGTCAGAAGTATTATGCATTGCCGACGACGTCGATTAACAGATTGTTCTTGGCAAGAGCCGACTAAATCTTTATCAAAGTACTTACGGTGTTACTAGCATACAGCAACAAACCACCTAGAGGAGCGAATATAATCCCGACTATGAAAAGGGTGGGCAATACTGTCTTTGGTGTCAAGATCGGTTGCCATGCCTTTAAACGTTGCTGCTTGAACGCCGTATCTAATGAACAAACGAGTTCAGTAACTGCAAGGAGGACGGGTACTCGTTCAGTACAAACTCGTACTTACTAGCTGGTTTACGACTCTTTCCTTCTGTGGGAGCCATGGTAGTGGCAATGCCAATGTTTAATTAAATAGTCACTAAAAATCAGGAATAATCCCCACACAAAACCAAGGATTGCTGGGCTGCTTTCTTTGTCAACAACTTTCTAGCCAAAGAAGCAGTAGGCTTGTGCAGTTGGAATAAGTTGACAGTGGTCCGTCAGCAGACGGATTATAGATTACAAAGTACTCAAAGTTCAGGCTTAGAGGGATATTATGACTCGTGGTATGTGAATTACCTAAATTGAATATTACACAATGCTTTATCGGTACATAAAATGACAGTCACTGTGTAACGTCCGTTCTAATTAACAATAGGCGTGTGGCTTTGGTTCGAGTATAGATTTATTAATAATGATATTAAATATATTTATTAATTAACATGCTTCCGGAAAAACGGATCCCGAGCATCAGCTGCGAAATATTTGTCGTTGCTCGTTTGTGTCGGAATGTTTCTTATTGCAAGTGTTCGGAATACGTGTTAGAAAGAGTGATAACCGCTGTCCAGGAACTATATAAACAAATAATCATTTGTCTAAAAACCTCTTCTAATTTTGTTCAGTTACTTTTTGGACATTTTATTTACGCCAATAACATTTCTTTTTAATAACACGAACCAATTTGCTTCCTATTGTTAATCCAGTTCCATTATCATAAATTGTGTTTGGACATACCCTTGCTCAGCCACCATTCAAATGCTTGTTTTCATTTTGTCACTCCAGTTCCCCACTCACATAGCACCGACGAAGATTCTTTGATATATTAGTAATACAACATATAATATGACAAAAAATTTGTCCGGTTTATGCCTGAAATCTTTGCAATGTGAATGTATCCTCAACCTGCAACGATCGCGGATGACTGACGTCTAAAGAAAACTATTGCTATGTCTATACAAAATTAACGTCAAATGTATGACAATATAAGGAATTACTCAGTCTTCAAGTTATTATACTGCTGTATATTATTCGGGGTTTATCGGGTCATCATCGGTTAACCCTTTCAAGTACTATAAACTTGTGATTCAAATACAAATCCCAAAATTTTATCATTGACAATTTTAGCTCACAGTTGGAAAGAATACTTCTTGACATGGAATAGATCATTAACGATAAACAATACTCGCTTGTATAATAAAGGCTCTAAATCGGGTAAATATGAAACCCTTGTAGTAAAGAAAGAATAGTTTTTTTAATATTGAGTATGATAATATTGAGAACATATTTAATATCAATATCATCTGTTAACATAAGAACGTATGCAACTGAACGAAACAGAAGGACGGTGGTTAATATTTGCTAAAATATCTTGCATATACCATATCACAGAGCATACTTTATACTATTCGTTAGATGGCAATGAAATATAACAGCGAAACCAATGCTTGTCGTCGCAGAATTGAGATGTTTAAATTGCGCGCTGTCACACGTGGATCGACGTAAGATCGGATGATAATAGGCCAATCGCTTACCGAACACTTTTTTTCTGCGCAACGTCAAAACGCTTAATCTAAAAGATCGAAGTATCTTTCTTAAAAAATGGATATCGTAATTGACTTGTCCTCACGTCTTGTATCAGCCTATGAGAAGATTTACGAAAGCGGCAAATATGCTGACCTTTCGATTCATGTCGGAAGGGAGCCAAATTGCAAAATATTTTTTACCCATACACTAATACTGTGTGCACAATGCTCATTCTTTGAGAATAGCTTAACCGGAAATTCAGGGACATCTAATACTAAAGAGATTCAAAAGACTGCTATGATACTGGAGGATTTGGCACCTGACGTTTTCGAAATTCTGCTTAGGTAAATTTTGTGTTTATGCCTATTACTATATCAACATAATAGAATACTCCTAAATTAAATGCTTCTTTGTGCAGGTTTATTTATACTGGGAAAATTTCCTATGATTCATGTAAACTTGTGGATTGGATTAGTCTTCTAGATGGAGCTATTAAACTTGAATTGCTTGATCTTCTCATTGCAATTGAAACTTATTTGATTGAGAAACAAACAGGATGGATTCAACAGAATATCATTACAGTTCATAAGTATGCTCTTTCGACCACCCCTTTGAATAGGCTTTTGGCTTATTGCAATCGGCTTATGGTTTCCCACCCAGATATTGTGTTTAAATCAAAAGATTTTGCAATTTTACCAAAGGAGACCTTGATTGATCTTCTCAAAATTGATAACCTCAGCATGGAAGAAGACGAGATCTGGATGTCAGTTATGCAGTGGGCCACTAAACAAGTACCTGAGCTAGAACTTGGACATGATCTAGATAATTGGTCATCCCATGAAATCAACACAGTGAAAGATATTATAGCAGATTGTATACCTCACATTAGATTCTTCAATATGTCCCTTGATAAGGTTCTTCTATTTGATGATTTATTACCAAGAAAATTGCGTCATGATACACTCAATTGCCAAATAAAGAAAGATTATGTCCCAAGCACTACAATTTTATTACCAAGAACAGGACAAAGGCATAATCTTGATTCTGTTGTAAGTAAAAATGAACAAGAGCAATATGGAGTAGAAAAAGATATTGAAAAGGCTATTGAATTATACAAACGAGCAGTTGAACAAGGAAATGTTACTGCACAGCACAATCTTGGCTATTGCTATGAACATGGAATTGGAGTAGAGAAAGAAGCTGGAAAGGCTGTTGAATTATACCATCAAGCAGCTGAACAAGGCAATGCTGCTGCACAATTTAGTCTTGGTGTGTTTTATGCAAATGGAAGTGGAGTAGAAAAAGATGAGCAAAAGGCAGTTGAATGGTATCAAAAAGCTGCTGAACAAGGATACAGTAATGCACAATTTAATCTTGGTGTGTGTTATAGACTTGGAACTGGAGTAGAAAAAGATGAACAAAAGGCAGTTGAATGGTATCAAAGAGCTGCTGAACAAGGAGATGCTCAAGCACAATGTAATCTTGGTTTGTGTTACTATTACGGACATGGAATTGGAGTAGAAAAAGATGAACAAAAGGCAGTTGAATTGTTCAAAAAAGCAGCTGAACAAGGAGATGCTCGAGCACAATGTAATCTTGGTTTGTGTTATGGACATGGAATTGGAGTAGAAAAAGATGAACAAAAGGCAGTTGAATTGTTCAAAAAAGCAGCTGAACAAGGGCGTGCTGAAGCACAATATTGTCTTGCTATTTGTTATGCTAATGGAACTGGAGTAGAAAAAGATGAACAAAAGGCAATTGAATGGTATAAAAAGGCAGCTGAACAAGGATATGCTAAGGCTCAAAATCTTCTTAGAGAAAGACAGGCACAAATTAGTAAAAAGACAGCTGGACAGAGAGGGGTATTGCTCACCTATCTTGCAAATAGAAAAGGATGAAAAACCATAATAGTATCAGAATGTAAAACATACCCATTGAGTGAACGTAGATTCTTATTAGTTATTATTATTATACAAAGATTTTGATATCAGTTATTATTATGTAACTTGTGTCAATTTGAGATTAGAAAAGAAAGTTTTTATTCTTATTTGCAAATATATGCTTGATATGAAAGCGAATTAAAGGAGAAGCATGTATTAAAAAACACTTGAGTTATGTATGTATATGAAAGAACAACTGAAAAGGACATAGTAATAGAAAAGATATATATTTTTACAAAAATTGGTTAGAAAATATAAGGGAGATGCTTAAAGTAGTCCTTGATGTATATGACGAATTGTATTGTAACTAACTGTATTAGTATGCTTGTCATTATACCAGTGATGAGCCAATTTTGTATAGAATTTGTAAATGGCGATTTGGTAAAATGGTTGCTGAATGTTTAATATTAAGATATATTATCTAAATACAGATAACCACTAAAGCAAGTTTTATTTTTATTTTAATAATAATAACAGATGTTTTAGTATTAGTCGAATTACTACAGTGAAATGGTCGATGGCTTTATTTGGCTACCAAAGACACGAATTTATTACATTATGTGTGTTATCCTTGCTGAATTCTAATAAACTACAAGCTCTGAAAATTACTACAGTTAGGGAAATGTTTTTAATATTTGTTAGTTCTATTAATACACAATACGGTCGACTGCTGTAATTCAAAACGCTTAGAACCGGTACCGTTTTTCGATATAGATTTTTCTAGTAAAGAGTTTTTATTGTTATATGATTTACAAGTAAAAGAATTAACAACGCCTATTGTATAAAGTTGATTGGAAATTTCCATTGTTCCATGCGCACTATAAAATCGGCAATTAATTTGGTATTGTTTTGAGACAAAAAGTGGGCAGAAATTTAAATAACATTGAAGAAAGCAGGCCAGGTCTATTTTATGAATATAAGTTTTATAATTAATTTTTTAGCTAAAATTTTTATTTTTTGGTTTAATACATTACGAGAGTTACTTATAATTATTCGCCAATCTGACGTTAAATGTGGTATACTACATTTATTCAGCAGTCTTTGGGTGCTAGTACGGATCTTTAAAGCATCCAAACATTGTACGTCATGTTGACGCATTTAATATATCTAACTGGAGCTCCTTGAGTAAAACAGCACATAAACCGCGAATTACAAGAGCGTCTGTGTCGCTAAATTATTAGACAATAAGACGATGTTAACATTGTAAGTTGACTTTATTTGTATCAACGTGTAACCGTACAAGTGTGCTGGAATATTTACTCTCTTTCTCGAGACGTATAAAGGTGTTACATCAGTATGATATATAGTATGCCACACGTTGTCACCACTTGTCCGCCTCTCCACGAAGATTGACGATATCCCGGTAAAGTGTTCCTGCATCAGGACGCTCATCAGGATCAGCATCACAACACTGCTCGGCAAGTTTCTTGAAATCCTCTGGTGCAGCATCAGGCATCGACGGTCGCAGTCCCCCACAAACACGTATCGCCAAACATTTGTCAAACGACCAATTTCTAAATGGCGGTTCACCAGTAGCAATCAGATACATAATGATACCAAATGAATACACATCCGATTTTTGAGTAAATTTGCGGGTTTGGAAGACTTCCGGTGCAATAAATGGCAAAAC
>CAJVPJ010000652.1:0-19860 GCA_910592205.1 Paraglomus occultum | reverse complement strand
AAAGGGTAAGAATATTGTGTAAACGCTTAAAAATTCGCTTAGTTCAAAATCAGATTTTTAGAAGCATGAGAGATTTTATAAATAATTTTCTGAATAGAAGTTCGAGTAGAAAAATAAATTATTGCCAAAATCTTTGTCTTTTTCAGGAAAAATCATTTTCTCTAATGTCTTATTCGCAACAAAATGAGAAAATTAATTTAACCTAAATTAGTAGAAATGAGACCCTGAATTGATTGAAAAAAAATAAAATTTTTCTTTTTTTGATTAATAAGAAAGACACAATCCCTTGCACCTCCAGTTAAATGTTGAATTATTAAAGGCAAGAAAAATTCATTAGTCGGAAGAGCCTACCATTTCTGCTTTTTGAAAAATTGGAAAGTTAAAAGCCCCCTTAATGGTGTTATTTCCAAAATTTACCCTAATTACGCAATTCAAATTACCAATAAACGCGGACTACAAGTGCTTTTAGATATTCAAATCGACCGAAAAAACCCCGTACCCACCGAGAAAATTTTCGAGTGTAGAGTAAAAGAAGGGCAAAAAGTTGATCCGAAAACTACTCTTTTTATAATTTATTTAGAAAAACAAATTATTAGTGTCTCCGTTTATATTCCTTGACAACCCGAAATATTAGGAGGAATCAGAAAACTAGAAAAAAATGATCCTGAGTGTTTTGTAAGTTTTTATTATCGTAACCCTTATGCGAGAGTGGGACTTAAAAAGCACGGAAAATATTAAAATGAAATAATATATGGTAAACACCTGAGATAATAATTGCTTCCAAATAATTGGGGAGTATGTTAAATATTGTTGCAAGAACCAAAAATGAACCAAATATGACCTTCACCGACCCAGTTGCTAATATGTTAGTTAGTATCCGTAATGCTAACTTACGGGGCTATCGCACTGTTGCCTTCCCTTACTCTTCTTATAAATGAAGAATTTGTCAAAAATTAAAAGATAATGACTTTTTTACCCAGTGTTGAATTGATGAAAAGAAGAGAAAAATCAAAACTGATATTAAATATTTCAATAATTATAGTCATATTCACCAAATAAAAATCTTCTCAAAACCAACTCAGCATATTCACTGAGCGGTAGAAGAAATTAAAAAAAAATGTCGAGGGCGGGGTCTTTATTTGCTTTCTACTCCTGCGGGCTTGTTAACCCACCGGGAAGCCTTAGCCCAAAACCACGGGGGCAAAGTCATCTTTTTTATAAACTAACTTATAAACTCTTATAATCTTATAAACTAATATTATTATCCTTAGTGAAAAATGCGAAAAAAAAAAATAATCAAAAAACATCCAGTAAAACCAGATGAAAAGTATTCTTCACCGGTCGTTACTAAATTAATCAATAAAGTAATGAAAGACGGGGAAAAGAGAAAAGCTAAAAAAATAGTTTACCGAGCAGCTGAAATAGTCGAAAAAAAAATTTCTCTGCCTTTTTTAACTGTTTTGAAGGGAGCGGTAGAAAACGCAAAAATTGGCATAGAAATGAAGAGGATTAAGATTGGGGGAGGTAATTATCGTGTTCCCAAACCAATCGAGGAAGAGAGAGATGAAAAAAAGGCTTTAAGTTCAATAGTAAAAGTCGCAGATGAGAAAGCATCTGCTAAAACCATGCCAGAAAAATTGGCTGAAATAATAATTGACACTAATAATAAAGTTGGTGAAGTTATTAAAAAGAAAGAAAATGTGCTTAAAGAAGGAGAGGCTAATATGTCTTTTGCTTCTTTCTTAAATCGTAAATAACAAAGTATGCCAGAAGGAAAAAAGTTAGCAAATATTCGTAATATCGGAATTATGGCTCACATTGATGCGGGAAAAACTACTACTACTGAACGCATACTTTACCATAGTGGAAAAATTCATAAAATGGGGGAAGTTCACGAGGGGAAAGCCCAGATGGATTTTATGGACCAAGAGCAAGAGCGAGGGATTACTATTCAATCAGCGGCTACTACTGTTTACTGGCAAGGGCACCAAATAAATATTATTGATACCCCCGGGCACGTCGATTTCACAGCCGAGGTGGAAAGGTCATTGCGAGTTTTAGACGGCGGAATAGTAGTGCTGGATGGCAAAAAAGGTGTTGAAGCCCAAACCGAAACTGTTTGGCGACAGGCCAAAAAATATAAAATCCCGCGGTTAATCTTTATTAACAAAATGGACGGGGTTGATAATGTGGAAAAATTTGATGAAAATTTAAAAAGCATTCGGGAAAAACTCCATACTATCCCTCTCCCAGTTCAGTTTCCAATTGGGGCTGGTCGGGAACTAGAAGGAGTGGTAGACATAATAGAACAAAAAGCTTATTACTGTCAAATGGGTGATAAGGAAGAAAAATATCAAATAAAAGACATTCCAACAAATTTATTAGAAAAAGCTAAGCAATATCGCCGAGAACTAATAGAAAAAATAATCGAACATGATGAGAAGTTAGCCTTAAAATATTTAGAAGGCGAACAATTATCAGTGGAAGAAATAAAAAAATTACTTCGTCAAGCTACCTTAACTGGTAAACATTTCCCAGTTTTTTGTGGTTCGGCCTATAAATATGTGGGTGTGAAGTTGGTTTTAAATGGAGTAGTAGATTATTTACCTTCCCCTTTGGATATGGCAGAAATACCCGTTTTTTCGTTACGAGATAAAAACAAAGCAGGAAAAGTTAATTGTAATAGTCCTTTATCTTGCTTGGCTTTGGCTTTCAAAATCACCGTTGATAAATATAATAACACATTAACTTTTTTTCGGGTTTACGCTGGCAAGATATTAGCAAATTCTTACATATATAACGTTAACCAAGACAAAAAAGAAAGAATTAGCCAATTAGTAAGAGTACATGCCAATGATAAAGAAAAAATTAAAGAAGTGGGAGCGGGAGATATTGCTGCTGCCATAAATTTAGAACATACCATTACTGGTGATACATTTAGTGATGAAAAAAATCCTTTGTTGCTTGAAACAATTAATTTTGCTGAACCAGTAATTTCCCAGGCTATCGAACCGAGAACTAACAAAGACAAAGACAAATTACGAGAAGCCTTAGAAAAATTAAAAGTCCAAGACCCCAGTTTTAAATATTGGATAGATAAGGAAACAGGTCAAATGATTATTGCTGGTATGGGAGAATTACACCTCGAAGTTTCTATGGAAAGACTAAGGAGAGAGTATAAATTAGATATTGAAAGCAAACCTCCTAAGGTATCTTACCGGGAAACTATTACTAAAAAAGTGGAAAATTTAGAAGCGTGATATAAAAAAAAGACTGGCGGAAGAGGTCATGATGCTAGAATTTGGATCACTTTTGAACCAAACAAAGGAAAAGGATTTGAGTTTGTGGATGCTAAGAAGGGTCAAGATATGTCTAGCAAAGATGCCGAAGAAGTAAAAGAAGGATTAGAAGAAGCCATGTCATCTGGTTTGCTCCTGAACTATCCCTTGCTTGATGTCAAAGCCACTTTGCTTGGGGGAAAAAGGCATGAGGTAGACACCCAGCCAGGTGATTTCAAAAATGCGGCGGTTTTAGCTTTCCGAGAAAATAAAGAAAAGTTAGGATTAGTTTTGTTAGAACCAATTATGCAATTACAAGTAATAGTTCCTAAAGATTATATGGGAGATATTCTTGCTAACCTTGGCTCCCGCCGTGCTACCATTGAAAATACCAAAGAAGAGGAAGATAATACTTATATAGATGGCAAAATTCCTTTAAAGGAAATACTTAATTACTCTACTATCCTGCGCCAACTAACCAAAGGTCGGGGTACTTATTCAATGCATTTATCTCATTACCAAGAAGTTCCCAAAGAAACTTTAGAAAAAATATTAAAAGAGGAAAAAATCTTGCTTGGTGAATAAAAACGAGGTTGCTTGGGATTATAAAATATTTGCTTATTATGATAAAAGTATTCTTAATAATTACTTTCTGCATTTAAAAAAATCATATTTTTAAAGTTAATTATTCTCTAATTGGCATCCTTGAAGAATTTTTGCTCTTTTATATTCCCAAAATTGCTTGGGATAAAATAATTCCGCAACTTACTGAGACATTTAAGGAACCAATATTATTACTTACCGGAATGTAAAGGGAATAATCACTTTTTTTTAGCAAATTGGCTTTAATACCTTCGTGTTCGTTGCCAAAGATTAGACAGGTGGGAAAATTAAAACTTAATTTATTATATTCCGTAGCACTTTTTTGGCAAATAGTTGCCACAATCTTGTAATCTCTTTTTTTTAATTCATTAAGAACTTCATTTAAACTATTTACTTGACAAACTGGTACCCAAGCTACTCCCCCCATGGAAACTTTAATGACAGTATTGTTAACCGGAACTTGGTTTTTTTTGCTAATGATTATTCCATCAATTTTTAAAGCCGCACAGGTTCGCAAAATTGCTCCAAAATTATGAGGGTCTTCAATGCTATCTAACATAACTAGCAGAGGATATTGGCGTTGAGGTTGGTGACTTAGCAAAGAAGACAAAGAAACGTAAGTATAGTCACGAATAAAAGCCACTACCCCTTGGTTTTTTTTAGGAAAACCATGGCGAGAAAATTGTTCACTATCCAAAATTTGGTAGACCATTTGTTTTTCCTCTAATAGTTTTAATAATTTTTTATCTTTTTGGTATTCCTCCCGCAAAAGAATTTTTTTAAAAGTGAAATAAGGAGAACCAATTATGTTTTTTACTGTATGATTACCAAAGGCAAGAAAAGTCATTATAAACATAATTTTATTCAAATTAGCCAAAAACAGTCCCTAGTAAATAAAAAAATTCCTGCTTTTAGTAATAATTAATAAGGTTGAAGTATCTAATGCTTGGTCGTTTGCTATGAGACACCATACTTCCAAGCGAAGCCATTAGGGATAAAGTTAATCTCGCAATTCCGCTGCGAATAAATTTTCGATTTTCTGGCTGATATTTTTAATTTTTTTTTCTATTTCCTGGCTTTCCAGTGTTCGAGTAGGATTTTGGAAAACTAAACGGAAACTCACTGATTTTTTGCCTTTTTTTTCCAGTTCAGTATTTTGGTAAATATCAAATACTTTGGCTTCGATTAGTTTATCTCCGCCTGTCTTTTTCATTTCTTTAATAACTGCTAAATAATTAATATCAGCGGGGAAGAAAAAAGATAAATCTTTTTCGCTAATTGGAAAGTTAGAAATAGGCTTATAAGTGTTTAGTCGCGGATACTTAGTCAAAAAAGCAAAAATCTTAGTCAGAGAAATTTGAGTTACAAATATATCCTTTTTTTGCTTTACCTGACCCAAAAAACCAATTTTTTCCTTAGCAAGAGAAATTTCGGTTAGGAATGGAAAATCTAAATTAGAGGCAGCGGGAGAAAAATCAATATCTTCACCTATTCCGCATAGAAAAAAAATATTTTCGAGAAATCCTTTTAATCAATAAAAATCGTTTTCTTGGTCTAGCTGGTAAAGAGGCTGATTAATTAGTTTCCCTACTCCGCTTAAAGTAAGTAATTCTTCGGGCTGAGAAAGAATGTAGATAGAGCTAATTTCAAAAAAAAATAAATTTTTATTGCCATGAATGAGATTATAATTAATTGCTTCTAAGTGGCTAGGGATAAGAGTAGAACGGTAATATTTGTGGTTTTCGCTTTTGGGTGTTAGTAGTTGGTAAAAAGAATCATCCTTTTCTTGTTTTTTCATGGCTGGCGAAATAAGTGAATAAGTAATAATTTCTTGTCAGCCGTAATTGGCTAAATAAGTGCGGATTTTTTCTTTTTGCTTTTCTCTTTCTTTAACATTATTGAAAAGGAGGGATTTAGAATAGAGCAAAGAACTATTTATTTCATTATAATCATAAATTTTTAATAATTCTTCTAATAAATCCTCGGCACTTGTAACATCGGGGCGATAAGAAGGGGGGGTGAGGTAGTAAATTTTCCCTTTTCTTTGCCAGCGAAAACCTAATTGCTTTCAAATAGTTTCAATAGTTTTGGGAGGGATAAATTGCCCAATTTTCTCAGTGATAAATCTGGGACTAATAGCAATTATTAGGGGATTTTTCTTTTTCTTTCGGTAAGAAGAAACTATTCCGGCTGCTGGATCTCCTCCGTATAATTGAGTAATAAAATCAATAGTATGTTGTAAAGTTTGGAAAGGAGAAGAAACTAAATTAGTTCCTCGGCTAAAATATTGGCTAGTTCGCGAAAAAATATTTAATCTTGTCACCGTTTCTTTAATTGCTTCTGAGTCATAAGAGGCACACTCGATAAGGATATTTCTGGTTTGGGTGTTTACAACTGTTTCTTGATTACCAATAATTCCGGCTAATTCAAACGCTTTTCCTCCAACACTTATCACTAAATCTTCCGAATCAAGGATTAATTTTTGTTGGTTTAAAGTAATAAATTTTTCCCCCTCATCGGCTCGGCGAATTAGGATTTGATTAGTTTTTTGTTTTTTCGGCAAAGCATCATAATCGAAAATGTGAAGGGGATGCCCGGTTTCAAGCATTACTAAATTAGCAATGTCTACTATATTATTAATAGAGTCAAAACCATTAATTTTTAACCATTCTTTTATTCACGGCAAACTTTCTTTAATTTCGACATTTTTTAGCAAACCTAAATGTAATTCATAGCATTTATTAGTTCCGGTAATTGCTAATTTGCATCATTTTTTTTTGTTCTCTTCTGCTAACAAACGGCGAGGAAGTTTATTGCGGCAATTCAATAGAATTCCTATTTCTCGGATAACTCCTCATCACGATAATAAATCGGGGCGGTTAGGAAAAGTATTAATGTCTAAATAGAAATTATTATTTTGCTTAATTAACTTAGTTTCTAGACCATAGTAGTTCAATTTTTCCTCAACCTGTGATAGAGTGATTGGTGGTAAAATAAGATATTTTTCGATATATTCTCAAGGTATTAAAGGCATAAAGCGTTTATTTTATTTTTTACTTTTCTGAAAGTATTCATTTTCTGTTCGTTTTTTTGATTTTTCTCTTAACTTGAAGTCTTGAAGTTTAAAACAAACAGAAGTTTTTTTGCTAAAACCCCGTTAATTCCTAGACTTAAATTTCACCTAGGAACTAACTTTCTTTAATTTTGTTTTACTATTATATATTTTAACTATCTAATATTCTAAGAGAAAAAAGATAATTTAGGAGTATTAGAAATAATTGAATGATTATTACACTTGAATTTAATTGTAAGGAGAACATGACCCTCACAGTTTAGTCTTGAAAGAAAAAATGAATCCTGAAGAGAGTAATTGAAATAATTTCTAACAAAGCACATAATTTTTTTTTTAATAAAAAATGATAATCTTCTGATTTGGTAAACATTTTAATATTATTTTCTCACTTTCTTTCTCTTATTAACCAATCAAACAATAATCACTCCTACCACTAAAATTACACTCATTCCAACTATTCACGGAGTTCAATCAGTTCCCTTATTCTTATTATTTTCATATTCATGTTCTTGATAAATCTCACCCTGATTATCTTTTTCCAAAAATAATTCATCTTCTTGAATTTTGTCAGCATAAGTTAAATCAGCATGCTTGTTTCCTCCTTGGTTAGGGGAAAAGTAGATAGCAATTTTTTTCGTTTCCTCATTGCCACACTCATGTTCTTCGTGATAAGCCACATCGGCACGACCTTGTTTTTTAGCTTCTTCTCAGTCAGCGATACTTTTATCTAATTCAATTTTACCTCAGCATTTTCGGCAAGCATAAAAATAGCGGTTTTTGGTATTTTTAACTTTCTGCCAATTATTTTGCTTAACATTTTTTGCTTCCTCGGGCTTGTTCTTAAACGAACAAGCGGCCTCGTGTTCTGATAATTCTTTTTCTGCCTTTTGTTTAGCCAGCAAATATTCTAAATTTTTATCATAATGAAACTCTTGCGAACAATAACAGCAAATTTTGCTACGTTCATAATTTTCTTCTTTTTTCCAATTTTCCACAATCTTTCGTCGTCCTGCTTGTTGAGTCGCTTTTAGTTCAGCATAGTCTTCCCCAAATTTTTCCTCTTCTTCCGGTTCCGGATTCGGAGGAGGTGGGGGAGGAGGACTTTCCGGAGTTTTTGGTCCTTCTTTCTCGGGTTCCGGAGGAATAATTTTGCTTAATTTATCTTCCAAATCAGTTAATAATTTTTGGTTTTCTGCTTTCTTTTCCTCTCAGATTATTTGCTCGTTACTATCACTTGAAGTACTCGCAATAACTTTTAAGTCAGTAATAACCTTTTTTAATTCCTCTTTGGTTACACTGTCTTTATTCAAAACGTTTTGAGCGTTAGTAATTATTTCCCGAACTGGTGCTAACTTGCTTTCTCTAAGTTGAGTAATTTCGGTAATTATCTCATTTTTTTTGCTGTTTCTTTGTGCGTCAGTGGCTGCGGCTAAATTAATCATTTTACCTTTATAATCCAGATTTTGAAGTTCACTAGCCGAAATAAGTGGTTTTTTATTCAATTCGTTTTCAATTGCTTCAATATCTGGTTTAACTTTGGCTTGACTGATTAAATTTTTGAGTCGATTTTCTTCGTTAGTAATGTCCGCCCCTTGGAGATTATTAAATTTCTTTTTTCAATCATTTCCGCAAATTGTTTCTACACCTCCGCTCATTCCTGCATTATTTCATCAATCGTTAACGGCTTGAATAGCAGCAGAACGAGCCTGCTGGTTCGCAGTGCTTTGTTCTAATTGTATCTTTCTATTATTTCGCAAGGTTTTAACTCGGTCATGACTTTTTGAGGGAGGAACTTGCTTTTCGTCATAACTACCTATTTTTTTATCAGAAGGCAAATTATTCGAATTAGTTGCCTCCTTTATCTCGAATAATATTTCGTTTACTTTATCCAATTCTTTTCGGTCAATTACGGTTGCGTCTAAATTAATATCATCTTGGCCGTGAGAATTGTAGTTAGAAACAATAACATCGATACCATTTTTTCAATCAAATTGACTGGCGTCTCAGTTTTTATTAAAAACTTTCCGAGCAACGCTAGCCGGAAGAAAAATAGTGAGGAAAGATTTTCGATATTCTAATGTTTCATCATTTCCTAATGAATCATAATCACCATTCCAAAATTCCGTATTTCAAACTCATTCTTCAAATTTCTCTCTTTTTCCTCCTTTATCAAAAGTAGTTGCTTTCTCTGTTGGGTTAAAGCATGTTTTTCCTCTAATTTCCGCGGTAATACCCGT
Organism: Paraglomus occultum; assembly: GCA_910592205.1. Lineage (NCBI taxonomy): Eukaryota > Fungi > Glomeromycota > Glomeromycetes > Paraglomerales > Paraglomeraceae > Paraglomus > Paraglomus occultum. The sequence continues at coordinate 10,669 of CAJVPJ010000652.1, read as the reverse complement.
ATCCGAATTGCCTCTTAACTCATTAATATCCTTTCAACCATTATTAAAGAGTCGAGCAGAATCTTCTTCAGAAAATCTTAAATGTCAATAGGGTTCTTTGGAAGCATCTAAAACAAGTTCAAAATAAAGTTCAATTTCCTCGTCGGTGGCTCCTGCTGCCTCGTCTCCATGTCCTCGAAAATTATTCTTAAACTCTTGAAATTTCAAATTTCTGTATTTATCACCTATAAAACTAACTAAATCATTTTCTTTCAAACCGTCAGGTAGTAAGTCATCCTCTAAACTACTAATTTTTGGAACAAAATCATTAGTAATAAAATTAACTAGGTCTTGCGGGCTTATTTTTCTTTTAACCTCTTCCGTTCAACCTAAAACTATTTTTAATTGTTCTTTGTCAACTTTTCACACCGGAACATTGTCTCGTTCAATTTTTACTTGGCTTTTATCACAAGTTATTTCTTCCTGATATTTAGTATAACCATTTATAATTTTCGTGGGTTCTTTTCAACCCAAATCATAAATTTTTCTTTCAGTTTCCCCTGGTACATAATCCTCAATTTCCTTAACTTTGTTTAAACCAGCCTTTAACCAAGCCTCAAAATCGGCGTTTTCAGTAATTCCGCTTGGTTTGTCCCCTTCAAAAGCAGTTTTGAATAATTTCATTTCTTTCTCCTTTCATTTTTCCTCTGTGACTAAGTGACTACAAATAGCAGGAACTTGATTTTCATCGTATCCTTGAATATTCAAAGCCCACAAAGCCTCTAAATTATCAGCAAGATGAATATTGCAAAATAATTGGTGATATTCATCCATTTCCACCAGGCTATGTTTAGTTAAATCAACTCCGGTCGTTGAAACTCGGTTTGACTTATATTTAACTTTTCCTCTCCCCTCTCACTCAGTAAACTTACTAGTGTCACTTAAATTCCGCCAGCCTTTGCCGTAAGCAATTTTGGCTTCGGCAACATTTTTTAAACCACTTGTTTCCTTTCAAGCCCTTTTTTCGTCATCACCCTTGATACCATTAGCTCGGAAAAATTGGTCTCAGGCTACTTCTTTTTGCTGAGCCACAATGTCTTTCGGATTTTTCGCCTGGCTAATTTTGGTCTTGTCGTCTTCTGACAATTCAGAACTTCATGGAAAACCATCCAGAGCATTTAAAGCATTAGTGTATGAGTTTTCCGCTTCTTTTGGATCAGCAAAATCTTTCTTCCAAATCGCTCAATCGTTTTTATCAGTAATACTATGTTTGCCAAAAAAGTCGTCCCAACTTTGGAAAACCAAGTAATCTGTATTCAAACAATTCACCCTTGCCTTTTGTCCTGTGGCTGATTCATATTCTTTTAAAACAAAGCCAACTTTTAATTTTTCTAATTTTTTTTCTTCGTCAAAATATTTATGTCAGTTTTTTTCGGCTAATACTTGTAATTGTACGAGTCCAATCCCCCCCCCCCCCCGTTCAGTAAGTGTTTCGATTATCATAAAAGTATTTTTGCCATATCTGCCGAGTTTCTTTTTCTAGACCTACAAAAATATCTTCTTTCCAATGTTTAATATCTTTTTTTAATTTTTCTAGTTCCGGCTTTGTTTTCTTTGCTTCAACGCAAGATTTCTCAAAGTCAGTTAATTCTTCGCCAAGTTCCTCCAAATATTCATTCCTTTCCAATCACAACGAGCGTTTTAATATGCGGTCTCGATTATTGGTAAAAACTTTTTGGTGAATTAGGGATAGCGTTCCTCCACCTAACGATGCTGCTGGATGGTCTTCACTGAAAGGAGTTATTTTTCTTAATTTTTTAAGATCCTCTTTAATATCTTTTAAATCTAGACCAGAAGATGGCGAACTACCGCCTATTGGTTTTTCAACCGTGTAGGGTAGCGGCTTGTTATAATCTTTCGTAATGTCCTTGTTTAAAATACGATTAATTTCATTTTCAATTGTTTGGTACTCATTGGCATTTTGTTGAGCCAAGTTTTTAATTTGTTCCAATTGCTTTTTAATCGTTAGTTTTTTTCGATAAATTGGATGGAAGTCTCGGTAGTATATCGTTTCAATTTTTTCTTCTCGACAAGGGGGATAAGCATCAATTTCATTCTGAAAAGCAGCTAGTTCGGTTGCCGTTCAAACTTCTTCAGTTGCTTTTGTTTTCAAAGCAGTTAAGCCCTCATTCGCTTCTTTTTCTCAGTTTTTTAAAGTTTTTATTCTCTCGGTTAATTTGTTTAATTTTTCGTCTAGTTTGCCCTTTTTGCTACTTCCTGTTACTGCTCCAAGTAATGAACTGAAAGCAGAGACCAAAGGGGAAGAAGGGACAGACCCACTATTTTTTTCTTTTCAAATTGTGGCACGGAAGGTAGTTGGTTCTTTAAGAAAGTCAGATTCAAATAATTCAATTCTTTTTCGATAATTTTCTAATTCTTCTATCGTCTTCTTTTCAGCTACTGCATTTTCAAACAGTCAATCAAGTTCTAAACTTAAAAGTTCTTTTTCTCGGTTCCTCACTCATGACTGGTTATCTTTATGTTTAATTATTTCAGGATATCCATTTTTCATTTCCCGCCAAACTTGATTGAATTTCTCGTAGGTAATACTAGGGTTCATGAGTTCTTCCTGTAATACTTCTCACTTTCGTCTTGCTCCTACTGCCTTTTTTAATTCTTCAATTTTTCCCGGAGTGATTTTGGTTTTATTTTTCGCTCACTCTCATTCCTCAGTGTTATATTTTTTAGCCTTACCTTGTCATCAATCTTTAATTTCTTCTTTGGTTTCTTCCCCTAATGTTTTAATATTCTCAAAATACCCTTTTTCTTTCCAATTCCATAAAGTGCCGGCCAATTTAACTTTCTTTCATTTATTAGTTAATGTACTTTCTCAATTTTCCCCATGAATGTTTTCAAAGACAGTTTTTTGAAAAGTTTCTAGTCTTGATGGTTTATTTTCTTTATAAAATTCACGAGCGGCCTTTAAATCCTCAATCTCATCAATTATACAGTATCCAAAATATTTACTTGCTAATGAAACCTTTTCTAGAAGTTCATAATCCGCATTTTTAATAATCTCTTTTAAATCATCAGAGACATTAGTTAAAGAGTTATTTAAATTTTGCCATTCTTCACCGGCTAAAAATTCCTTGTTTATGTTAGGCTCTTTTTTAGTGAGAATAGTTTGAATATTAGTTAATAGTTGGTGGCAGTTTTCAATGTCTTCATCCTCTAATTTATATTCTCTCCTTTCCCTTTCACCAAAAAAGATTTTCTCCCGTGTCTTCTCAGTAATTAAATCATCTTGTCATTTATTTTCGTCAGAAGTGCGTAAATAAGCCAGTTCCCGCCGAACTTCATTTTTAATTTCTTCAATAAATTCTTCACTATCTTCTTCATTTAATTCCGTACTTGCAATAGTTTCTTCAATTTTTTGGTTAACATCTTCTCCTTCTTCAAAACTTATTCCTCTATCCCCAACTATTTTTTTTCAATGCTCACTTTCCCCAATTTTATTAAGATAATCCCTTTTTAAAGGTCAATATATATCTACTCTCTTCTTTTTTCATTCAAAAGCATTAAAACTCTCACCTAACATCAGTATTTCCGAGTCTGGATAGTAGAAGACAGATACCTTATTCTCATCTTTTGAGAATGAAAGTTTATCATCATCACTAGGCAGATAGCCATTAACGGATAAATCATGAAGATGCACAACCGCATTTTCGTCACTTTCTAGTCAAGACGTTTCCTCCTCACTTTTTAACTTATCCAAATAATCATTTCATTTTTCTCTTTCTTCTTTATTGGTAAATAATTTTACTAAATCTTTTTGGTGTTTTGCGTTCATGGTGCTATTGATAATTTATGGTGTCGAATAAAAATTTCCTACCCAATTTTTTGTCTTTCCTTGTCTTTTTCTTTTCCAGTGAACTTACTTTTCAATCTATTCAGTTTAATTGCTCTCTCTCTCTCTCTCTCTCTCTCGTTAAGGCTATTATTTTATTTATATTTTTTATATTTTTTTGCATATCCTTATAATAATATATTAATATATTTGTTTTAGTAATTATTTCTTTATTTTTTTTCTTTCTCTTGGGCGACTCTTTGTCTTTGCCGGTATTTTTCTATTTCTCCCACTTCAACTTCACTGTCGGCAACACCAGTGTAAAAGGGATGACAATTACTACACGGCCCAGTTCTAACATTTTCCGAAGAAGTAGAAACAGTGAGAAATTCTTGTTGGCAATAAGTACAGAAATAAGTAATTTGAAAAACCGGAGAGTGAATATTTTTTTTCATAATTATAATATATATTATTTTAATTTTTTACGGCTAATTTATCTCACAAGAGATTTTTTATTTTTTGGGCTGCCTCTTGGGCTGAGGAATTATCTTGGGGGAAAATGATAAATTCTTTCCCTCTTTCTTCACAATATTTTTGAGTGGCTTCCCGAAGAAATTTTTGGGTTTCGAAGTTTTTCATAAAATCTTTGTCTTGGTCAACCTCACGATTGCGGACTTTTAGGTTTTCTAACCACTTCTGATAATCAACTTCAAAAAAAATGATAATATCAGCTTCTGGCAGAACTTTATTATCTATCTCGGCAATTTTTTTCATGGGTTCAAAATAAAGGTCCGAAGGGGATATTAATCAGCGCATACAATATTTATCAATATAGTAATATAGCAATTTATCATAGTAAGTATCAATAAGCACAGTTTCTCCATTTTCACTTAATTTTTGGGCTTCCAAAAGCATGGGAACTCGGATAGAGCGAAATCACATCAGCATGGAAAAACTGCCATAAGTTTTCCAATCTTTTGCGGCATCCGCTCATTTTTTTTCCTCCGGTTCGGCAAAATACTTGGCATTTAACAGAGTTGCCAACTCCTTAACTGTGCTTGATTTGCCCGATCCAGGTATACCTACAAATACAATTAACATTACTCTTATATTTTATAACATTATAAATTCTTTATCAATCATCTTCTTCCCGCAGTTTTCTTTTTATTTCTCTTTCTTTAATTTTTTCTTTGATTTGGTATTTTCGTAGATGCTGAGCCAAGGCAATTTCTAACTTGGCCCAGCCACGTTGGTTAATAAAAAGTTGCAGTGGAATAATCGCATAATTTTTGCTTTTGTGCTGTCCGATTATTTTATTGATTTCCTTTTTGTGAAGAAGTAATTTTCTTTTTTTTTTGCTACTTTGGTCTTGGGCTAAATTGCCAGCACGGGAATATTTATAGGGAGAAATATGGAGATTAACAATATATAATTCGCCATCATGAGGCAAAATGTAAGCCTCATTAATCGAACTCTGGTAATTACGGAGAGATTTAATTTCGTTGCCTGTTAGGACTAGTCCGGCCAAAAATTTAGTAATAATTTCATAATCTCGCAGATTTTTTTTGCCTTGGACGATTATTTTAGTTTCCATTTATTTTATTTATCTTGTTTTTCACAAATCTATTACTGCTGGGACCCAAATACTCACTCGCTACTGGCACCCACAGTTTGGACTAGCAAATCAATCTTTTTAGCAATTTCCAAAGTTCCTGCCTTGGTTTGAGTAGGACTGCCAATTATTATCAAGTCATAACTTTTTTTTTAATTTTTAACTGTACTGCCGACAAAACAGAATTAAAAACCCGGCTTTTAATTCAGGCTCCCACTTATTTTCAAGAAAAACCCGGCAAAGCCAAATGCGAACAAGTGCAAGCAAATAAATGATACTCCTTGTTATGTTTTTTCTTCTGATAACTAGTCTGATAAATGGAGAATTTGCGAGAAAATATGGTGGAATTTCTTAACTTTTAGTAACTATCTTAAATTTTTTTTTGCAAAATCTCTAACTGCCTGACCTGCCCTTTTTTAATTTAATAAATATTTTTTTAAACAGGGATGCCACGTTACTCAATATTAACTTGATGGGCATGGCTTTGAGAATCTTTGAGGACGGTTATAGTCAATACTCCATTCTCATAATTCGCCTTAACTTTTTCTTTCTTAATCAAGGTTGGGAGAGCAAATTCCCAAATTCCCGATAAAATTTTCCGTAGAAAATTTCTGAATAATATTGTTTAGCATCATCTTGTTTTTTCTCTTCTTTCTTTTCGCCACTGACTCTGATAATATTTTCTTCTACTTCAATCTTGACGTCCTCCTTATTTCACTCCTGGCAAATTGATTTCTAACAGGTATTTGTCTTTATCTTCGGTCAGTTTACTTTGTGGTTGAAATTCCTCTCATACTTCGTTCAGCCCCGGCGTTGGTCATCAGACATCGTTAAAAAAATTATCCAGTGTTCTTTGCAAATTTTTTAGTCCTTTATATTGATTGTTTCTTTTGATTATGTTTCTGTTGTTCATACTTTTATTGGCAAATTTAATTATTTTAGATTTTTATTATCGTGGGGAGTCCATGAACCCCCTTTTTTCTTTTGATGTTTTGTATCAAATATTATTTTATATAGATTTCACTCATGAATTTGACATCAATGATTATGTTTTATATTATAAAAATGGCGGAGTGAGAGAGATTCGAACTCTCGCGTTGACTATTAGGCCAACCTAGTTTCTTAGCAGGAAACCCTCTTAACCACTTGAGTATCACTCCTTGTTACATCAAACTATCATTACTAAACTCTGACATTGCTGAGTACTAAAATTTATTTAGTGAATAATAATATAAAATTTTACATTTTACACGAAATTTGTTTAGATTCCTCGTATGTTTTTAGAACTTCCTCCATCTTTTTTCTCAAAAAGAAGTTATTATATACCCCATGTATACCTTAAAACCTCCTTTTCAAACTAATTGCTTCCAGTGTCAAAAAAAGATGATAGTTAACTTTTGTCCTCCGAGCCAAAAATACAGTAACAAAAACAACTGAGGCTACTGAACCGACCAAAAGAAAAATCAAGGTCAATATAAATGTGATGCTTGCTTAATTGACCTCTATCGCCACCACAAACTAGTTTACTTAGACTCTATTACGGACAGCAAAAAAAGAAGAACTTTTAGGGCTTATTTTGGAGGCAAAGTCTCCTCACCACTAAACAAAACCCAGCAAAGGCAATTAGAAAAAGATGAATTTCGAACTAGGTTAGAAAAAAAAGGAATTAACCTTGACGAGGATGGGTTGGGTGATTACTTAGAAGACTGACGCCAAACCATTTTAAAGTTAATTGAGGAGAATTCTCGCCAAGCCAAAAAAATCCGAGAGTTGGAAAAAAAACTCGTGAAAAAATAAAAAAACTGTCGGAAAATTGCTGCCAAACTTCCTGTTTAACTTTTTTTAACACATACTTGCTAGCATATGTGTATAAAATATATAGTGAGTTATCATGAATAAAAATTTAAGAAACTTAATTGGAAGTAAAGACAATTGAAGATTTTCCCAAAATAACAGAGGAAGAGGAGCGTTTTTGTTTAAGAGAGAGAAACAAAAAATTTTCCCGCTGCCGAATTGCCAAAGAGAAGCCCAAAAATTATGGGCTAAAACAGAATTTTCCCCCAAACCCCCGCCGAATATTAACACTTAAATTTACACTTTATAACCATTAGGAAACTTGCCAAAGCCCAAATTTAAAATCCAACTTTGATTTTAACAGAAAGCAAAGAAAATTAAAAGGACCAAAAATAATAATTTTTAAGCCACAAACAAACCTAACATAATATCAACAACTATGAATCAAATCATTAAAATAATTGAAAGAAAAATAACTGAAATAAGCAAAAAAAGCCAAGCAGGTCGAGAAGAATATGATGAAGAACAGGAAAAATTGTTAAAAAGTCTATTTTTTGACGATGGTGAAATAAAAAAATACTTGGCAGCAAAAAAGGCGAAAAAAAGTGCCGCCACAGAAGCCCTTAAAACTGAAAATGAAGCACTAAAATCAGAAATAGGCAAAATAAATAAAGAAAATCAAGAATTATTTGATAGCAATAAAAAACTAGACAAAAATGTTAGAGATTTTGAAACTGAACGCAAAGAATGACACGAAAAAACTACTGAACTAGAAAACCAAATAAGAGATTTAGAAGTAACTAATAAACTTTTAAAAGAATCCGTAGTGAAAACTACTGAACTTTCTAATCAAAAAGAAAGTGAAAAAAGATTAATCGAAGGAGAACTGGAAGAAGAAAAACAAAAAGTTGAAAAATTGGAAGTAACCAAAGAACGATTACTAAAAAAAAATAACGAACTTAACGACAAGAATAAAAAATTCCAAGCAGAGATTACCAAATTAGAAGGTGTTTTAGAAAATTATGCTAATCCCGAAGCCCAAGCAACAATAAAAACAGTTGTCTCAGAAAATGCTACTCGGGTAACACAAGAGAAGGAGCAGAAAAAAATTAAAGAGGAATTAGTGGCTGCTCGGCAACTTCTTGAAGCCAACCAAACCGAAAAAGAAATTCAGGAAAAAAAAATAGAAGAGTATAAGGAGAAATTAAAGGAACTTAGCGAAGAAAATATTTCGTTGCAAGAAAGGATAAGGGTCTATGAAATTTTTGCTGGTAAAGAAAAGTTAACAACGCCTTCGCCGGCTTCCAGCCAGCACAATAGTCTTAATGTTAAGCCAGGTGAGTCAATTGGTAATTCTCTCCGTAAAAAACCTTGGTGAGAAGAACAAAATTACACTTATCTTGAACTGGCTTACCTAGTTGAGGATCTAGATGATGAAATCGATGACCTAAAAGCCAAAATTAAAGAATTAAAAAAGCCCTCGCAAGATAAACAAACTCCATCAGAATCAGACCAAAACCAAAAAACAACTAGCCAACCAAGTCCCCAGGATCCTTCACTAAGGAGGAGCGATTCTTCAAGCAGTCTTTTGTCAGCCGGACGGAGCCGAAATCGTTCAGGCTCACGAAGGAACACGGGAGATACCGGAAATATTAGAAGACCATCGCTAGAAAAAAGACTTAGCCCGACAATAACCACAATAACCGAGAATCCTCTTGTTAGTTCACCCACATCGGAAAATAATGGTTTTTCTTCCCCAGTTTCTGAAAGTTCAAAAGACAGTGTCGGTGACTCCCATTCCACGACCGAGAATGGCAAGAATATAACTTATACTTCCAATAATGATAAATTAAATAAATTAGAAGAAGAGCAACAAAATGACCTTCAACAAGAAGTACCTGCTAACTTTCAATCAACGACAAACGAGCAGCAAATTCTTCAAAAGGAAAGATATGAACTCCGATCCCAAATAATAGATAAACTCAATAAACAATTAGCAGAAGCCGAATACAACCTTTCCCTAGCCAAGACATATTTAACTGAATCAAGGGCTGACTTAGCCACTAGCCAAGAAACTGCTGCTAACTTAGTTATAGAAAAACGAAAAGAAATGCTGAAATTTAGTGCTGAAATTAATAGACTAAAAGCGAAAAATGTTGAAGTTGTTGGGCGGTTCGAAACAGCGAGGGAAAAAAACATTGAACTTAGTGAGAAACTGAAAAAAGAAGAGGAAAGAAGCAGCAACTTTCATGACGAAGTGGTTAAATTAAAAGAAAAAGTCGCTGAATTAGAAGCCGAATTAGAAATAGAATTCTCCATTCAAAATACTATTCCCCAAGAACTAGCGGGAGAAGAGTGTAAAATTTGCCCAATTAAAGAAGCAAAAATAACGGAATTAAAAACTTCTTTAGAACAAGCCAATCAAGACTGAAAAATTAAATACCAGGAATTAGAAAAAAGTAAGATTAAGTATAAAAACCAAATAGAATATTCAACCAAATGGGAGACCAAACTAGAAGGATTAACTTCAAAAGAGCAAGAGTGATTGAAAGAAACAAGTATGATTTATAATGTTTTCTCAGCCGGGGCTTATAGAGGAGATGAAAAATTTCAAGCCGAGTTAATCGCTGATTATAGCAAAAATTATGGGAAAGATGGCGACCCGACAGAAAAGCGGGCTCTTCGAAAATGAAAAGAAACTATTTGAAAAAGCGAACAAGGAACAAGCCAAGACAATAATTTTGCCCAAGAATTAGGGAAGAAAATAAAAATTAATCCTAGTCAATTAGTGGACGTAATTTCTAATTTGGAAAGAATGATAGAACTTTCTCAGAAGACCAAGTCCAAAAATGAGAAAATAGTGGTCAACAATCTAGAAGTAGAAGAAAAGTCAAAAGAAAATAACCAACTACAAGAAAAACTGGATGAATTAAGTGATAACCATTCTGCCACAACTTATCATAGTCAGGAAGTCAGTGATGAAACCGACATTTCTGAGTCATTAAAATATAGTGACTTTAATTCTGATGATAAGGATAGAAAGATATTTAAATTACAGAGTGAATTGGAAGAAATAAAAAAGCAATTAGAAACTTTCCAAAACGAGCCAGGAGAAAATAATTGCTTGAATGAATGTTGCATCAATAGTGATTATGAAGATATTAAAAGAGAAAAAAATGACTTGGAAAACAAAAATGATAGTTTAAATTTACTACTAAATGAAAAAAGTCCAGTGGGTTCAAGAAAAAGCACTGACCTTCCTGAGTGGAATTGATTTTTAGACCAAAGGTGATTGACCGATGGCGAAATTGATTGAGCCCTGAGCCGTTCACCAATCTCTTTACGAAAAGATTTTTATAATATTTATAACATTGGAATAGTCCCTGCCTATCGATTCAATTATGTGCTAGAATTCAGTAAAAAAGGGGAGGATGAGT
>CAJVPJ010000651.1:0-19911 GCA_910592205.1 Paraglomus occultum | reverse complement strand
AAAATGAGACATTAAAAATGAACCATGTTACATGTGTCTACCACTTTTGGTCAGTTAAAGACCATAGTTTAAAAATTTTGTCATGAGTGGTGCAATATTTATGGAAGTCACTGTATAAGGCTCCCGTATGTTTGTAACACAGTGAACAATGAGTGCCAAGAAATTCGCGGATTTAACGTTTCAGGTATGTTTTTTTGCGGTCATAGCGAATTTTAGAAAAAATTATTTTATTGTTGTATGACTGCATAATTAGCTTTTCTTGATTTAATGATTGCGATTATTATAAAGGTGATATTTTGAATAATAATAATATATGGCGCGTTTTGCTGCAACAAAACCAAAGTATACATTTGATATTCAGTGTCGAGTTTTAAACATAGACATACAAGTAGACATAATTCCTACATCGGAAAGTGGCGCGCTATAGAATTTTTGCGTGTTTGAGTGACACAAAGTGTTGTCTTGCTACATACAATGACCATCGCGAACCTATTTTCTCGTTTCTGTTAGTCCATAATTAATATAATCACTTGTTCTCGCTAGCTCTGGACACATACTTGGCCCAGAACGAACAGTTGAGTTTTACATTGGTCATGCACAAAAAAATTTGGTTTAATCTCGTCTGTGAATTAAAAAGAATGTGTAGAGCTAGCATTGTCGTCAAAATCACGCGCCTGAACTACTTTCATTTTAAAAACAAGCCACAACGCATTTCCTATGGATACCATACATTGTTCATAAGTAAAATCTAATATATAAATCAGCAACGGAATGCGATCTCCAAAGAGAGAAATATAACTAAAAAATTAAAATCGTAATTTACAAGGACGATGCCGGTCCCGGCTGCTTGCAATTAACTCCTTGAAATTTGGAGTAGCGAGGGTATTGCGCTTGTTTGATTCTATTTCAACGGCGGCATTAGACTTCTGACAATTTGCCCAGTATGCATTGGTGGTGATGAGAAGCGTGTCAAGGCTGGAAAGGAAAGCAGGAATTTGTTCGAGTGACATTGGAACGTCGAGATGACCGATCTCCGCCATAACATATAGACCATCGCACAAGAGAGTAGTGAGGTAGAACGAAATATGTTGTCCTATGAAAATTTGTTCAGTGATGTTTGATGTAAAATAGAAAGAGAGAAAAAGCCACTATGATCTTACCTACTACTTGAAACCCAAACATGCACCGCATTTTGTAAAAGTCAATCCCGTCTTTGTTGAATACAGCAACTCTGATGAGATCGGCACTGAGGCTATAGAGATTATTTGCTTCCTCTTTCACCTTAGCCTCGCCATGTCCCATACTGGAACCCCAAGACAATTGTTCAATATTGTTTATGATGGCATCGGATTGTTTCGCCCTACCCGTCAACTTCCTTGCCTTTGACTCGGGCGCTTCTTTATTTGACCTGCAGTTTTCTATAATTGGAGATTGCATATACTGGTACTGTTAATGATAATAAATCATTGAGCTTACCAACACAAAAAAATATCACGATCAGGGTCTGCGATAATTGGACTCAGGACTGGATCAATATATGTAGTGCAAAGTTCAACTTCCCCAAGGGGGCTGCTCAAGGTGATTGTAGGAACTCTTTCTATACTAGTAATAGAAACAAAAAGGCGTTAGATGCCATGAAGGGCTTCTCGTTTATGCTTTAGCGCAATCTTACATGTTTTTGATGGCCTTTAAAATAGACACTTCTCCATAAGAACGACCGATCATGAGTGTCTGAAGTTCTGTAACTGCAATATTCCTTGTGACCTTTCCCTTCCGCAGTTGCTGTAACAAAAAAAAAATTATATTAAGAAAAAATTTTCCATAGTATAGAGAAAGGAAAAAACCATACCTTGACAATCAGTGTAAGTTTTGTAAAAATCTCGAAGTCAAATTCTGTCTCCTGTTCAGTGAATCTCTCCAGCATGTCTTTGTGCATCATCTCCAATAATTCAGTACTGAAAACTACCATCATTAATGAGGAATGTTGTTTTGGTTTTAGCAGGAGAACGTGTGACAAGGACCTACAAAGTAAAGTAATTGCAATCAGACTTTATGATAACTCAGCAAGACAAAGAAATTGAGCACATACAATATTTCCTGCGTGTGGCTCTCTGCAAAAAGCCCCTTCTCCATTGCCAATTTCAATGATCTCTGTTTAAATTGATGCCACCTTTCCGAGACATCGATCTCGTTTATGAACCATTTAGACTCTTGTCGAGGTGGGGGTCCCAGCTGCAGTCCCTTAACATCATTGATGATAACTGGACAGTCTACGTGGCACAATTCCAGTCACGTCCGATTCATCGTCTTCGTCAACATCTGATTCCGAAACGCTTGTCTAAAATAATAATAGTGGCACATTAACGTTGGAAATAAATTTGCGGCAGAAACACGTTATAAAATTGACCATTCACTCCAACTTACCTGCAATTCATTTTTTTTTACCTCCTTGCGAAGCTCACGAGTCAATCGTCTTTTGGCTGAATCACATGGTGAGTCGTCACTGTCGCTTTCATCATGGATCACGCTGCGAGGCCTTTTCTCCAAACCGATGCCACACTCCTTATTGACTCCGCTCTATGAAGGAGAATGTAAGTTAGTCGCGTAGACAACCGCTTGTTTTTGAGTCTTGACGAAACATAAATATATGCATGACTTAAAAACATACCGATATTCCAATAATCGCAACACCCACTTTCGAGTTGTGAAAGTTAACCGAGGGTCTATTACTAGCCGTTCTGGTCGACGTATACCATTCTTTCGCTCTTTGACGATCAGCCTAAAACCTCCAAGAAGAGTCTAGAAATTAGTAATATGCTCAACCAGCAGTCTATCTTACATGTATTCCCAGAATCCTATTCCCAGAATCCCACCGGTTCAACTAGCAGTCTTTAGACATCAGCCAACCTAGCAGGTCGCCTGTGCCCCGATGGGGCCGGTGCCGGGTCAACTAGCAGTCTTGAATGATAAGGAAACTAGCAGTCCCCTTACACGCCACTACTTCCTACTTAACATTCAACATTTCAAAGGGAAAAAAAATTATCACTTGCCGTCATATAGCTGACGATAAGTAGCTGAGCTTTTTCTTGTCGCTTGCCTTGCTCAATATTGGCGAGGACTCTGAGGTCTTTGATATATGAATCCAATTTCTGTTCGAGTGGCACCTTCTCTTTATCCTCATCCAAGAACCCAATAATGTCCCATTCCGCAGACTTGCGATTAAAGTAAGAATTCTTGACTTCTGGACAGGGGCTAAAGATGGTTGATAATAAAGAGAGCTGTGGATCAAAGTCGAACGCAATTCACGAAGCTCACCAGGATAATTAGACATCTGTTAGACCAGGGATCTTATCACCCCCAGACTGACTGCCAGATAAGGAGTAAAGGTATTCGGAGTTTGATTATAGTTAGTACCCTTCAGAAACAAGAATCCTATACCTTGCGAGCGGCCAGGCGCGTTCTAATATGGGGGTGAAAAATGGTTTGATCAACGCGTCAGTGGTTTGGTTTGCACGACCGAAATGTGTGACAGGTGACCGTCAATTGTCTCCCCAAAATTCATCGAATTCATTATAAAATAATTCGGAAATTTATTAACAAGTTGTTATTGAATTTTAGAAAAGAATATACACACCTTGTGGCCAATATACAGTATTTCCAGAGCATTACGTTCAGCCCTTGAATCGTCCGTGAGGAAAAATCGGACCTACTTGTGGACCATGTCCGAAAAAGGCATATCCAGGAAGAATCGTTTTCAATAAATTTATCGCCTTTTCTAATGTGATTCCGAGTTCGTCTGAAGTAATAAATAGTCCGAGCGGAAGGGCACCGACCGCGCAGCTAGTATAGAGGAGGGTAATCGACATGTTAAGGTGTTCGAATGAAGCCGAAGCGTCCATATAACACAACTCGCGTGCTTGTGGAACTTTCTCATGCACTCGCTGCATAAGACACAAAGTATAAATGCCTTTCCGGTTTGTGGCGTCAAATTCTTGCAAGCCGCTTTACCCCGACCTGAATTGTTGTATTCTTCGACCATTGACCTTAAGCGCTCAAACATCGATTTTCCATTACGACTGCCAAGTGCAGTCTCACGGTATTTTCGAAAAAGACGGAGAACAGTATCATAGTCCGGATTGAATGCTCGATCGGAAAGCATTTCTGATCGTTCGTAGTACGTGGTATTAAGATACAATTCATCTTCATAGGCACACAATGCGGATGTCCATTTTTGAATAATTCGACAAGTCTTTCGCAGACTTCGCTTTTGACACGGCGAAAACTGAGTGATTCCGCTGAATTAATTACATGGTTGTGCGTAAACTTAATATTAATTTCTAACGGATGACTATGTGTAAGTTTCTGGCGTTCCAATCGAAGATGAATACTTGCAGTACAATTGATATCACGTTCCCGAGGCGAATGCAGACGTTTTTTATACTATTTCCTTGTTTTTTCCTAACTTGATGGCTATGGATACAATGGCGTAATTGTCTAAAAAGTACCCTGTTTTCCGTTATTTTAAAACCTCTTGTTTGTGGCATTGTAGTCTTTGAATAGGATTCAAATGCTGCAAACCATTCTGATGCTTTTTCTTCGTTACATACATTTACGAATATGTCTAACTCGAAATTTTCAACTTCAAAGTTTTCTCGCGTTCGGTATGGCGATAGAATATCGAATATTTGTATTGAATAAGTACAATCACGAGGAAGAACCGGTTTCAAAATGTCTGGTAAAAGGCTCCAGGAAAGGACCTGCGTATGAAGAATAACATATAATAAAACATTAAGCACAAATTTAAAAAATTATAAAAAAGACCCCCCTATAATAGCGGTAACATTAACGATTAACTACGTAAAATTGTCATAAATTAACTAACAATAAAATTAACTAACGAAATTAGTCTATAAATAACAATCTAACAATACACAATTAAAGTTCAACTCTCTTTTAAAAAACATTGGAGTATGTGACGCCGAAGTATTTCAATTCGATTCAGATAAAGAAAGTGAAGGGAGCGTATATTATAACACGTCGGTGTATAGTTGACAAACCTGTTTAGTTAAGAGGTTTTGCTATTGCCATAATAATAAAGTAAAGGAGCAACCCCAATCTCTTACTGAAAAAGAATTAATTTCTCAATATTTCAGTTTTCACTTAGAAAGAGAACTCAAGAACTAGAAAAAGAACTGTCTTCTACCAAAGAGGCTTTAACAATAGAACAAGAGGAAGTAGCCAAATTTCATGAAAAATCTAAGGAGAAATTAAAGAATTAGAGACTGAAGTTGCTAGGTTAAAGGAAGAAAATAAATGACTGAAAGAGTAACAAAATGGTCATTTAACTACTCAAATAGAGGTCAAGGAAGTAAAGAAATGACCTTGAGCGAAAACAAAGAATTAAAAGAAATTTATTACATTATATAAAAAGTTTTCTTTGAGCTGATGACAGTGACATCAAATGTTCACTTTGTCTGGTTTTGTTGCAGCACGCCCCATATAATAGTAGTATGTGAGACATCATAACTTTATTCAATGGTAATAGGTTCTGAAATAAGCAATGCTTCATAATAAAGAAATAAATATTTTTTTCCTCATAACCTTGTTTTCTTTGTATAATCCGGGTATAACAGAACCAGCTGCTCACTTTTCTTCCTCAAACCACTTTCTATCTGACCCATTGTTTCACATGCTGTCCCAACTAGGGAAAAAGCAGTATATTGCTTTAGTACTTCGAAGTAGGTAAAATAACTATGCAAACCTAATACTAATCTCTGAAAATTTAATTTCCGTCTTCAACGTTCCTCATGCGCCTCCGCCTTATCTCAAATATAAATAGTAATAGGTATGTCAGCATTAGCCGTTTACGCAACAAACAAACAAATATACGTGTACTTGTGGAATATAGCACAGCCATACCACAATGAACCCACAAGTCATCAGGAAGATAGCCGCCAGTACCACTTCCCTGTTGTAATAGGCGAAACAGATTACAACAACCATGCAAAATTTTTCATAGTCATAAAATGTGAAAATTTCAACATAATAGAATGCAATGCTCATAACGTTACTAGTAATCGGACGTTGCGCCACTCATAAAGCATTTGGCTTTACCCCGACACGACGCATACACCCGAGGCGTTCAGTCTTACTGGACCAAACAAACATTATTGTGTTCGTTTTGAGCTCCGTTGCATAAGTCAGATGACAATTCTGTAATCAGGTGACATGCATGTTCTATGCACAACAATCTCTTAATTAGCAAATAAAATTGGGATTTTTGGCTTTTTCTCCACCTTTCAGTCTGTTGTATTGTCCAATTTTCACAAATGTAGCAAATTCTTTTGGAGCTTTATGAATAGTTAATTCTTTCAATATTGGAAATTTTCCCGTTATGCCTTGCGTTATTTCATCAAGGACGTGGTCTAATTCCAATATCTTCAAACATCCTCGCTCCAATTTATTGACCGCAAATTGGGAAAAGAGTTTATTATCATCTCCATTTGCGCCTTGAACGATACAAGCTTTGGACATCCCCGTGCCAAATCCGCAATGATGGAATGATACATCAGTTCATTAAACAATATACTATAGAACGCGAGGTACCGCAAGTTGGACAATTTTCCTTCTCTAACTGGTTGCAGCATTTTCTGCATCCAGATAAATCCACCAACGATTCACCGATAGTGAATTCTAGCTTGGTCAAATTTGTACAGTTTTTCAAATACATACACACGTACACACATACCACTGCATATAATGTAATGGTTTACCTGTAGATCAGGGTTTTCTATAATTTTGAAAATTGCAAAAAAAAATTCAAGATATATCATTTGGTGGATAACCAATACTTTAATTCTTGTTGATCAAATTAAACTACGTTTCTTATGAAAGTTAAACAAAGTAATGCCAACTGTCCATCCCACCATACCACTCCAACCCGCCTTCCATAAATTCCTGCGCAGTTATGGTATCATTTATAACCAATGCGCCAGCACCATGTCCACCGACCAAAGTTTCAAAGCATTCAAATCCCTGTAAAGAGAGCGATTTCTTAACCGTCTCTATCGTAACGTCTGGAATGCCTATTAAAGTAAAATTTAAGCATAATTGAACATTATACCAAAATCAGAATTTGCGCGTTCTTACCGTCTCGGATAAAAGTCAATGCGCAGCCACCGCCACCAGCTCCAGTTAACTTTGAATGTAATTCAAATTGAGCTGTAATCTCGCGTACTTTGTCTAGCGCCGGGTGGCCCACACCCAGTGAATTGATAAAATGATGGTTCAAATCTATCAGATCCTACAGAAAAACTATATATTAGCGTGTATAGAGGATTCAAACATATATATACTTTTAACAGACCTCGAGTATTGTATCCTGCGTAATGTTGTTGTCTATAAATGGGTCAGCGCTTTTGTAAATTGCAGTATAAAATAACAATTACCATCATCATACCTTCGTTGATAAGAACCGTTTTAAAATGGTCGCTAATGTTCTGGATTGCATCCAGTATTGGTTTGATAATCTCGGGGTACTAATAACGATATTCACGGTCAAAGATCATGTATTCAAATCCCACACCGTATAAGAACAGTAGTGCTTACTTTATCAAATTTTATCCTAACATTGGCAACCTGCGTTTTCGTATCGCGAGCAACTTTGGTGTTGGTAAGTAGAAAACGAAATGGGCGGAACCTTAAAAAAAAATATTTTAGAAATGTCATTCAATTCAACAAACGTCAATTACCGTATTTCTTTGACTACAGTGCTTTTTCCTGAGTACACGTATATCCATGTAGTAGAGTATCTTTGGTTCAAAAAATTTGCTACATAGATAACTGGACAAGAATTCAACAGCCCTATTCGCAGAGCGCGATTCAGTACTTGGGTATATGTAGGAGGTTGATAAGTTGTTACCTTTCCTTTAAACATAAAAAAAAAAGGTTTTATAGGAGACTATCCGTACCCTGGGTGTTTTTACTCGATTCTGTTTAGTCAAAGAAATACGGTAACTCGGCAATATTCTCGTGATACCCTTTCAGGGATTCCATTGATCCTTTCTTGTACAAGACAGCGCCGCCTTTAAAACTTGATATGTGTTAATTCTGTTTAGTCTCCCCAATGAACAAATGATAGCAAAAATGCTTTCTCGCTCACCGAATGTTGCGACTGCATTATCAATCCCGGACGGGTTACCATGAATAATCTTTTCCGCCAAAAAGGAGTATTTCTTAATCAGCTCTGCGCCTCGACTGTCAGGTGTAAGAGAAATGTATTCAAAGTTAAGCAACAGTCCTGTTGTCAAGCAGACCGAATATGAAGCAGATGAGCCCAAGCCAGCACCAACGGGAAGAGCTGAACGCACACGGATCGTCAATCCGCGTCTTTGTCAAAGTAGACAGTTAGCTGAAATGAACATTAATGTATGTGGGATATAAGCAAACGTAAAGCTTACTTGGTCTCGGGGAATCTACTTGAGAGGAGGGTGAAGAGATAAAGAAGGGCTAAACAAGCTACACTTTGTTGTTGGCGGACTGTAGCTGGTTTGTCGCTTTCGATTTCGGCAAGTGATTTGAGCGATTCGGCAAGTTCTTCGTTGAATTCCTCTAAAAAATGAGTAACTAATCAATACTATCCGGTTTTGGTCATCGAGTGTACGACAAACAAAAACGACATTTCTCCCGCGTCTATTATATACGTGGTGATTGAAAAGTTCTGACAATGGGGCTCCAGCTCAGCGAAAATTAAAAAACAAAAATTAAATTTTATACATATAGTCTCGAGTTCTCGTTGTCGAGGAATTGCTCTTTCCCTACGCCTTATCAAAACAAGTGTACGAGAAACAAAATGCTATGTTTTTTTATTTTTGGAAGAATGGTCATACTGTAACCAGAATACGTAATGCAATTACCCCTTCGAAGTTGAACAATACTCTGTATATTTTGGTTACATCGTGACCATAAAAATCATAGTATTTTGGATTTCGTAGGAGCCTGCTTTCAAAACGCACCACGTAGATAATTAGATAACCCATGACTTTTGAGAAATACTTTCTGCCACGCGTTACATACATTATTACTAATTGAACCCTGCATATTGACGATCTTCCTATAAAAGTTCTGAGACCCGGCGATATTGTTGTTTAATTAACATACCTTTCTTATCGTCTTCGACTTTTGAATATGGAAATAATTCAGTATTCCATTTCACTGGTTGATCCAATCCAATGTCTGGAACGTACGCTTCGAGCATCCCATCTTCTCTCTTTTCGATAAGCAAATAGGTCCGCAAATTAACACTTCCAGCAATAGCCGACTACACTTGTCATTTGATTAGTAAAACAATCCGTCATAAAACACTCCAAATACTTTTCTTACCGTGCCATAAACTACCGCATGTTCACCGAAAAGAATCACCTTTCCGGGTGCAGATACAAGATATCTCGTGGGCAAATTCTGAGACGATACCATTTGTGAATAGTGTGCGAGCTTTTTTTACAACAGTGAGATTTTTTCATCCATCAATGTATTACAATTATATATGTATACTGACATGTCGTACAATGTATAATTATCCGTCTTTCTCCTTTGACGTTCATATCCATCCTCCAATTAACTATACAAGTGTGTCTGTTTAATCCAATGAATAATCTCTCAATTAATTTATTATTATTATTATTATTATTATTATTATTATTATTATTATTATTATCATTATTATAATTATCATTATTATCATCATCATTATCATTAGCAAAATCATCGTTCCTGATACACAGAAAACCAGTTCCTAGGAACGATGATTCGGCTTATCATTAGTACTATCACTATACTATTATTACGAAATAATTAATGTCGACAGGTCCATGTTTTTTTTCGTAAAACTCGTAACATTAAAATTCTGATATGACAAATCTTTTTACATGTTAATAGCGAAAGCCATATGTATGCAATTTCGTTCTCATCTCGACGTATTACCCAAACTTCCAAGAAGTCGACTTTCTTTAAACGTCTTCAATGAGTCTATCTGAAGAAAAACACCCGAAAATCGGGTTTGTTCCCAGTGGTAGTTGAGCTCATCTCTTTCTTTCGATCATGAGATGACTCACTGACTTGCTCAGCCCTGTGATAATAACATGATAATAATTTATTAACATAACATGATAATAATAGTAACAATAACAAACAACAACAAATAGATTGAATACATACCATCCACGGATGAGCGGCGATTCGTAATATGTAAAAATTGGGTTCAGTATGCGACCAATGACATGCGTAACGTATGCTTGTTCATTGTAGTCACCGTTTTGGATTGCAGGTCTGTTACTCCAGATATCTTTTGTCTTTGATATTTAATAGACTGAGTATTAGTATTGGTATATTTGTCACATCAATAATAACATCACAAATTAATATTAACCACATATACTTACGATGCCAAGAGCAAGTCATGGTTGAGGTAGACAATGTCTTCTTCGTCTTTATCTACCACTGTCGGAAAGTTAACGGGACGCATTTATATTCCCTTTCAATCCTTTGAACAACTCCATAAACTCGTCAAGCATAGTTTCAACTACTGCAGGAAGTTTCACCCTCTTTTTATGTTCGTGCTTTTTTAACAAATCCAGCACACCTTCTTTTTCCTGCAGCAGTCTATTGATATGCCCGTCACCTCTCCCTGTGAGATCAAATATCCCACAAGCTAGTGGATCATCCGTATCGAAAGCATCCTTTGATTTTGGAATTTCAATTTCTGATAGCTGTAAAACCAAACAGATCAGGTGATTAGTTATTGGCATTTAAATGGTGCAATGCAGGCTTAGTCGTATTATCATAAGTTACTATGACTATTATTGTTGGACTCTAGAGAGCTCGGTATCCGACGTTCTGTCGATGAGGTACTCAAGGCATTGCCCGTAACAAAACTGACGCAACGCGCCCGGCATGAAACTCGATCTAGAGTCGCATGGGCCATGCATTAACCGACTATTCCCATGATACTGTGTCATCATTGACGTAAAGACTAATATAATTAGCATCAATAATTACCCGTGTTATTCTTTTAAACTTGTTCCAAACCTTCTCCACATCTTCCTTGTTTTTACTTGTGCATGAGCTACCGGCTTGGTTTTTTCCTCCTATTGCAAGGCTATGCAAATTGACAATGATTCCGTTCTATAAAATAAACACATAACATAAATATTTAAAGATTGGATGTATCAAAGTTTACGTAAAAACATACCCTTAACACTAATAGTGAGTGTATGAATTGTTCTGTTTTGCAACGAACCTCGTACTGGATTATGGCTACATCAAGGGAGAGGCGTGAGAGTGGCATCGATAGCAAGTAGACGTTCCGGAGCCATGTTTTAAAAAGTATATCGCGAGGAACTTTTATTCACAACATGTTTTAAAAAGTAGAACGTTAGACTTTTGCAAACAGTGGAGTGTATATCGTGGGGGGATGAGGCGTTTTTAATGGCTGAAAAGATTTTCTTAGATCAGCGATAAATATCCGTATTCGGGGTACTCGTGTAGGGGTACCGTAAACTGCTGACCGATGTATCCGGGTATTTCCAATGTACCCGGGGTACTTAAGTAGGGGGAATATTTTGTATTGGTGGGGGGTGAGTTGTACCCCCCAAAGAAATTGCTAGAGATTTATTTTTCCGGGGACCGTTGCAAATGTAGATGTGATCTGCATGTTTTTGGTAGTTGATTCTATTGATGGAGAGACATATAATGAAGTAGAAGGTTATGAAAATGATTGGGCAAGCGAAGAATAATTAGAAATATTAGATAAATAAAATTTTGTTGTTGTACCCGGGTATTCCCCATTGTATGGAGGTATAATTCTTTGAACTATACTATGTACAATACTCGGGTATAAATCAAAAATCGGACTCAAAAATCAATACTAATACAGGATATAAATCATAGGGGGGTATACTAGTCAGCAGTTTACGGTATATCGTACAGATATATCTTTGATTTTAATTGGCTGCTTTTATTTATCAAAAATCGTCGGTGTGCTGGATAATGCCAAAATACACGGGTAAGATATTAACGAAGATTTGTTAAGGTTGTTAACAACATGCAACTTTGACAAAGAAGATATTAACCTTCCAATGGAGGCGCATGACATGCTTGATGACTTTATACAGTCATATGAGCATTTGGAAACTGATGCTAGTCCCATAAGAATACTCCCAATCAGTTTCCCACAACATTGCGCAGTCCGTTTTTTATTAAAATTGACGTAACAAAAATAATCGATTTTGGTATCAATTGAAAGCTCTGTTTCTTCATTGTCCGATTGATTTGCGTCATTTAGTATCAGCTGATGAAAGTGGAAGTGATAAACCAATTTTTTCTAATAATTGCTCTTTTTATTTTGGGAAGAATTTCAGTTGACCGAACGCCTGTATTATGTATTACGGGAAAGGGCGAATGAAATTTACTGCAGCATTGGCAAGTTCAGCATTATAGGTATTTATTTCGGCAATTGAACTGTCAGCAAGCGTCTTTGAGACTGCTCTTTTTAAAATGCCAAAGACAAAGTTGGATGTTTGGTTGAGGGCCAGACTTGGCATGCCTTCATCTGTTAGGGAAAAAATCTGGACTTGCAATCCCTTTTCGTGCAAATCCTCAAAAACTCAACAAAGATTGATGTTCGAACACTATATACATAATCTTTTTTGCATTTTCTAAAAACCAATACGCCATTAGATGTCCAGCTCCATTAACCTGTCCCAAGAATAGCATATAGTTCGAACCTAGAGAAGGAAGTTAAAAACATAACCATAAAATGATAGCATAACGTAAAAAGAATCGTATGTCATTATACAGTGTATACCGTTGTCATTTAGATTCACATTTTTCATACTCCATAGCCTTGAAAACGCGTGACGATGAGTAAGTATCATCACGATAAAATATTTGCATTTGCATTCTTGGCCGATAATGCTGTATCTCGTCTGTAAAAATACGCCAAGTTATGGTTACAGAAAAGTCAAAAAGTGCGCACATATCTGTGCTAAAATCTCGGCTAGTAGGTGACGATCCGATTTACAATAATTATAATGTTATCAGACGTGATCTAATAACAGGCATCACGAAGTGAAAGCTGATGTCAGCAATCAGTAACCTGGCATTACGTGTAACTCAAACAGTCACGACAAAATTTGTCAAAAAATTAGAAAGCAAAAGTTCTGAAATTTACCAAAGGGATTAAATCTCGTATTACAAAAAGTAAGAATCACCTGCATTGTCGTAACGAGCCGCATTAGACTTGATTGGGATTAGCCGTTAGCATTATGCACGTCGTACAATGTTGGTTCAGAATACCAATTCACATGAAAACTCCCCGATTGGTCAAGGTTAATAGCTAGCACGAGATATCATCAAGGAGTTTGAGAAGTTTGTGGTTTGCAAACGTTAGATATGGAGCCGCAAATCGTATACTATCCACGACCAGAATACATAGAAACGGTGAGTTTTCGTAATGGTATCCGAACAGTGAGCACTGATTTATTAGAATGATTACGTGTAGGATACTGGAAACAAGGTCAGCCGTAAAAGTGTAATATGTGGCAGTCAGAATATAATTCTAGGCGGTAAGGTAAGGAAGAATGTTCGTTTATACAAACCTTGTTACGTTGTTTTATATATTAACATGCATATACTGCGCTCTTCAAAGACCATAATCCAGACTGACTGTGTGATTCGTGGAGATTTACGACGTACTGGTGTTGGGCATGCAGTAGTAGTTGCCATCGGAAGATATTGTCTCTTATCCAGAGGCAGCATAATACGTCCACCGTATAAAACATACAAGGGGTAAGACGTGTCTCTATTGCTCATGATTTAGTCAAGAACGTTCGCAACGGTCATCGTTTGGTACTTATGCACTTATTATTCGCACATAGAATGTTCAGTTACTACCCGATGAAGATTGGTGACCACGTCACAATTGGTGAAGGGAGTATTGTGGAGGCGGCTACAATAGGTTCCTTTGTTCATATTGGAAAAAATTGCGTGATCGTGAGTAATTCTATAAACATTGTCCAATGTCAGAAATATGTATTAAAACCCAAATTAATTTGAATAGGGAAGATTTGCCATTATCAAGGACTGCTGCCGTATTGAGGATAACACGGTAATACCGCCGAATACTGTCGTACCTTCATTCTCCATCTACGAGGGATCTCCTGGTACGTCTATGACGACTTGATGACTGTCGCACACAATGTCATGACAAATCTCTATAGACTTGTTTCCATTTAATTAATTCGTTTCCGCTGCTTAGGCGTTTGTGTCGACGAACTCCCCGAGTGTGTCCAAGACTTGTACGAATCGCAAACCAAAGACTTTTACACGAAATTCCAACCTTCAAATTGAAACGACACTTCTCGAGCTCGTCACTCTCGCTATCACAGATCCCACCGACATCGCAATAGATATTATTACTCGTCGTCTTCCTCCTCTTCATCTTCATCTTCCTCCTCCTCATCGTCTTCTAGTTCATACGACTCCTCTCCTTTATTTTCCCGAAGACTTCAAAGATCCCAACGGCAGTCACATGTAGTTCGGAAATATAGTAATGATGAGATGAATCTGCTTAATATATTGTTAATATTTATTGTGGTTTTGCAGGCGTTATTGATTAGGAAGCTATTTTTTGAACCCTTGTCTGTAAATCAGTCTGCTGCGAGCACAACTACGACAACGGCTACTGTGACTGCAACTGTTACTACTACAGCTACGGTTACTAAAATATTGGACGATTGTAATTGAATAGTCTTTTTTTTCTCTAGCTTATCACGCATTCAGTATTATCTAAATATTTACATTGATTATTAGCTTTCGAAAAACGCAAATACAGTACATGTTAACAAAACAAAATCAAGGGGCGAGTCCTGTTCTCCGTTGGACTTTATAATTAGTCGTAATACGCTTCTCCCCCATCTGCATCTTCTAAGTCGTCATAAAATTCATCCTCGCCATTGTCAAAGTATGACATCACATAGTCAGTCTCTTCCTCGTATTCATCTTCAGCCTCCGCCGAAATCTCAAAGTCGGGTTCTACCACTTGAGTATCAGCCTGTGCGAATAGTCCCTGTATGTCAATATACGCACACTTGGATAAGAAAGTTTAAGAATCTGAACACAACTCACTCGATCTCTTCCCCCTTCCTCGGTCTCGTCTTTAAGGAATTGATCGAGTTGTGCGCCAACGTTGATTTCTGATCTCTGCGTCGTATCTGTATATATAAACGTTAAATGTTGCAATGGAATACCAAATATATAGCAAATGAATGACAAACCTGTCAAAATAGTTGATGTTTTACTATTATCATAGACGCTATGCAGCTCTTCAGGGAAAAAGCCCAAATCTTATATATAGCAAAGTTTGTCAAATTAGCAAGTAATCGCTTCGCTTTACTAGGACAAAATCTGTGTCTTGGACCATATAACACATTAGACTACTAAAGTAATTACACGCAGTTGTATTACCTGCAGTTATTTCTTTTAACGTTCTCGTCTCTCTTACAGATTTTAGACAATCGGAGTATCGTTGGACAGCTAATATAAACAGCGAAGGGTTTAATACAAGTTACATTCAAGAATTATCTACTTCAGAAATAAATTCACAACGAACCCGGTTTAGACACAGGTCTAGACAGATGATACGGTGTCAACTTTAACAAGTTCTTATATTCTGCCATTGCAACAACGGCTGACAGTTCATTTTCAGTTGGACGTCGCGGGTGAGGCAACTCAACCTCCTAATGCAAACTTAAGATTAATCCAAATGCCTTTATAGAGCATAAGTAAGACTTGTAAATGATCTTACCGGAAACAGACCCGACGGTTCTCGTGCTTTATAGACTTGATGCAAATCATTCCAAGAGATGCCTTCGATTGGTCCAGGACGAGACCCTTGGGTAGATCCGCTACCTCTAGTGACGGTCGTTCTAGTTCCTCGTCCCCTACCTCTGCCTGGTGGCATCCGTACGATATCAACAATGGCTGAATTACATAGTAAAAAAAAGCATTCGATTGGCCTATTATCGTTTACTATCAGATTATCAGATTATATCACAAAAGCCCTACCCAATCAACAAAGTGCATGCGATGCTCTTTAACTTTTGCCACGCGTTACGATGGCTGACAGAGGATGGGCAACATTGGGTGACTGCCTCAACAAGCGGATGCAAGTAAACGAATTCGGGTTTTATTATTACCAGTTATGTTTGTCGACTATTTAGTTAATCTAAATAGTGTAGTTCGTTGAGTTTACGCATCAGTCAATTTGTTGTTATTGGCTTAACGCTGTTTTTAAAGTCTTTTTATTTCGTCAAGTAGCTTTTTTTTTAAACCCCCCCCCCCCCTCGAATTTCCCAATCTGTATTTTGACATTGAAAAATAACAATTTGGCTGCATTTAACGCGAATAATTACAAATAAAAAATGCTCTAAGAGATTGCTTCTTTTATACAGCAACATAGGTGAATATGTGAAGAAATTGTTGAGCTCGACCTTTACGTATAGTACGAGTACAACTAGATGCATGCGTCATAAACATGATTATTAGAACATGTTGAAAAATGGCTTTTATTCGAGAACGAAACGGATAATTATTGGAGCAATCGCAATTCTGGGATAATATATTATCCTTGCCGTCCATACACAGAATCCAAAATTGGAAGGTGATACTCGACGCAATTGGAAATCTTACGTGCGGTTAAATTATGAAAGTGCACTCTTTAGTTTATCCCTGGTGAAGGAAAAAATTTCCCATTACCATTTGAAGACTTGTCGTTGGAATACAAGATTACAAATCAACGCAGAATCTGGCTTAGTCACTAAATTTGTACAGTTCCCTGTCAAGAATATTTGCATTTTTGCTTCCGTGATAACTACACTTTAATGGTTTGTTTGTCGGATATTGATGAGGAAGCGGTTATGCACTATTAAGCATGCGTTTGGGACCGAACATTGGTTGATACAGAATCATACATTCATATCGCTATTAATATAAATCAAATTAATTAAAAGATTGTCAATGTATTACGAAGCTGTATTCGGAATTGGTACACTTGCAATCAAAACGTATAATTCTAGCGTAGTACAGCCCCAAAAAACTCTGTTTGCAATCAGATATCCCGGATTGACGAGATAATCTTAGCAGCAGATGTATGGAAATTTGTTTTATGTAATGGTCACTTGTAAACCAGTAAATGATTCTAATGCTAATGGAAAAAAATCTTATATACTAATACGTACGATGTATGTTCAACCTATACCAATGTTCATTTCATCCAATGTCCAACATAAATCCTCCCAATATACATCCTCCTAGCATGCATCCAGCATGCATCTTCCCAGCATACACCCTTCCAGCATACATCCTCCATCCCCGCCATCCTCTCTCCCACCAATATCCTGTGATTGCCATTTGTAACTTGCTCTATGTGCCAGTAATATAAAATACATAATATCAACTGTCAATCGAATATACAATTACTATTGGTTTTATTAAATTACTTTTGTAATATGAATATAATGCTAATTGCATCATGACGGAGATTGATTGTTCGGTGATTGTGGCGGTGCAGGAGGCGCTCGGTGAGGTGAAGGTATGCGATCAGATGGCGGATTAGATTGAGAACTTTGAGTGGATGGTTGCGTAGATGTCGCTTGAGGTACAGGTGTCGAACATGATGTGAACGCTGGAGGAGGTGCTAGTAGATTGGTCGGAGAATTGCGTTGAGACGATGGCGAAGATGCAGATTTAGATGATGTAAATCCAAAGAACCAACTCGTCGGTGAACGAGAAGATGATGTTGACGACACCGATGCAGTTCTCCGTGATGTATTATTGTTGCTACCATCATCCACTACTATTGCAACTGACTCGCTTGTATCGCTCCCTGTAGTGTATGGCGGTGGCAAACCCGCACCTTCTAATGCCACACTATATGTGGGAGGAGGATTTGCCACTTCCTCGGTTGCTGTTGTTTCTGCTTCTTCATCTTCAGGTCTAGCACCATTATTAGATGCCCATCGCCGAAGCCTATCACGCATACCACCTAAACGATAGTTGGCGAATGTAGTATATGGTGGGTTTGTTGATATGTGCGAATTAGATGAGCCTCGAGAATGTGCAGATTGAGCCGAAGAATCGTTTTGTGGTTGCGCGGTAGGTGCAATAGCCATCTCTGGTGTTGTCGGTTGGTCTGTTCTTTCGCCATAGCAGTTAGTCCGTACAGTTAACTATAGTTCAAATATTGGGTTAGGTAGTTAGTACTTACTTAATACGTATTATAATATGATACTTGTAGTAAGGAACACTAGGATATTTGGTAGGCAAAGGATGATTTGTAGCCATCACCTTTATCAAGCGGTGATGATATTTTCGTTCTATTACAACTTTTCACCACTAAACTATTCCCTCAAACAAAGCGCCAGACCAACTTTCCCACCTCGGTGACGACAACGTCTGCCAAATGGAATATACACTCCACTTACCCAGTATATTGCATATGACACTAATAGTGCGATGAATATTATTATTATCCCGGATATTGAAAGTTCATCGGTAAACAAGTGGCATAGAGGCAGCGCGACAGCCAGTATAAGTACAAGTCCAATATAAACTCTGTTCACATAGCGGTGGAAGCGTGGATACTTGGAAGGCATGTCTCGTTATATTTTGGTTTTGATAGTCGTTCTTAATAAAGTTATACTCCTCCTCTATATAAAGCGGTAATCGTTTAAAAAAGCTTGCCAACTGGGCTCTTCTTTCAGAGTTTTTGCCTTCGGGGCATCTGTGGCATCAGCACAAAACGCATGAGATTTGGCGAGAAAAAAGGAGTGACGACCACAATAAAAGGCTAAAAAGTTCGAGAGTAAAGATAGATTTCCCATGGTTGACATGCCATATTAATAATTTATTCAGTTGCCAATTAAGTCAGCCTTCGCCTAACTTCAATACTCCTAATGTTCGATTGTTTCCTAAATCGAATTATCATTTGTTAAAACAGTCGCCTAATAGGGCGATTGGTGTAACTTTATAGTAGATACTTATTGTCTGAAAACAGCAGAATCAATGCCTTAATTTTTAGTAAGGCGATGGTAAAAATGATGGGTGGTGTGGTATCAGTATTAGTCTCAGCAGTAGTACTGGATTAATGTGAAAGTACATGTGAGATAGCAAGGATAGTCTGGCGCAAATGACTAAATGGCTGACCTTTTCTGTAAGTTACACCAGAAGATAACAGTAATGGTACCACAACGTTCTCATTTACAGTCTATTGTCTCCATCGATCCAATATGAAAAATCGGTTGATTCGAAAATCTCTATAGTATGATTTAGGGAACTGTTGCGTGTACCTTTGGACGATGAATTAAAATGTGTATTAATAGCTTAAAATCCCTTATCTTCACGTGTCTACTAGATCCATTTTTGCTTTGCTCACCCGATCTGTCTCTACGTGGCCCCCCGGAATGGAAAATCCATGTTATGAACGCGCATGAACAAATTACCGATCGCTATTGCAAAATGCAAATGGGGTCTTGCAACATAATGATGTTGATTGCATTTAAAGAAAAAAATTCTAACGTAGAAAACTGTCGAGATATTAATATGAACTTTTTTTTTATGACCATATATCGCGCCAAGTAAAGCATTCAGTATTTTTGGTAAGGTAGAGAAAGTACGTGTGTGACTCAATTCTCTACTACGATCGGCAAAAGCCTCAAGCAAATAATACGTCATGGTGACATGTCCGGATTGCGCTAGCGATATATAATTTAGCGTTATCGTTATACACTCACTGGACAAAAGTCTACGTAATTTTTGTCGATCACATAGTAAAACATATGAAAAATCTATTTTTTC
>CAJVPJ010000650.1:0-19913 GCA_910592205.1 Paraglomus occultum | reverse complement strand
ATGCGAACGCTTTTCTCGGTAGCACGGTTAAGAAAAGAAGCAGTTTATTACTGAAGAGACGGTTACAGAAATTGCTCTAGGGTGAATGTGATAATCGTAAGTTAAATTGATTTATACAACTTTTATTGTTAATTATGTTGTATTAAAACTTATATTAATGTTATGACCCGTTCTAGGATTTGACCTGTTTCGAGATTGTCACATTAGAATAATCTCTTGCACCAATAAAGCGCACAATTTATGTGATGACAATCTCGAAACCCGTTCTCAGAATAGGTCCAATCCCAGAACGGGTTGCAACAATAATATTAGTCGTTTAATAGAAATCTTTTTAATAAATAAATAAATAATAAATAAATAAATAAATAAATAAATAAATAAATTAAATAAATAATTTTTTGTATTATTATTACTTGATGACTGAAATAAATTTTCTGAATAAATATAAAGTCTGATGTATAATAATTTTGAATATACATATACTTTTGTTTTGATATTGCTTTCTCAATTTAGTATCAGGGTAGAGTATGCCACATAGTAATAGCAAATGTAGTACTAGCTAACCACTAAAATTATGTGATAGCAACAAAGTCCAATAAAGCTCTTTCCAAGTCCCTCAATAAAGCTGCCTGCTTGTTGTGTGACATAAATTACTCTGCTTTAGATTACCCCTCAATTTCTTAAAACATGAAATTTTATTAGTATTAGAAATATTAATATGTAAATAGAAGCTAGTACTAGTCCCAAAAGAGCATAACAGGAGATAAATTACAGAACTTCAAACTTTTTGTGACAGAAAATCTCAGTTAACGTTTTATTTTTGAAATAACAATCGTGAGGGACATAGACAATAATGTCAGTAATTGGAGTAACAGGTTTTATTTATTATGAATAAGAAAAAGTCAAAATAAAGATAATCCAAAAAATCTACACTGCTAAAAGACAAATAATGCTGTCACAAAAAAAGTCTACATTTGCTTATTAAAGATTATGAAGATAATCAGGGAGCTGCAAAACTTTTAGCAAGGCAGCAGTATATCTATATATATAGTAGAGTCAACAAATCTTTGTGGGGTCGGTGAAAATGTGAACTGTTGTCTATACAAAAAAAATCAAGTTCTTGTCAATCCTTCTGCACGTGTTGCAAAGCTATTATGTTAGGCAAAATTAACTTTTTTGCTAATTCTCTGAACGTATTAAAAAAAACTATATTTATTTGTATATACATACACATTACATTATTTCTCAACTTTTTATTTACAAGGGCAAACACAGCTGATGGAAAAATTTTGATTTGGTTGTTTGCAAAAAAAAATTTAATGTCAACGTTGAAGTACTTTCTTCTTTTCTAGTTATATTGGGACAAAGTGCTGTTGTGCATATTAATATTTATACAACAACTCACAATAATTGTTACTCTGCATTTGTAGCAATGATGGCATAAAACAACCATAATTGCGGAAATACAGCTTTTATGCCTACTTCAAAAATAGTAATTGTATAAATGTAAGTATACAACGTTTCCACAAGACTTACCAGAATTATAAAAAAAGAAAAATTGAGGTAAAATATTAATTAAAGTAAAATTTGCGTAAAGTATTATGTACAAACAATGCAATAGCCGATAAGCAATCGATAGTCTTAACTCTAAGTAGCCTTTCCCTCGATAGTTAATGTTATTAAATTACGTAGTTAATACATTTTCACTGATAACAGTCTTATGTTACAATAATTAACCGTTCGAAATATTTAATACAGATGTAAATAGTAATTTGTTAGTGTAGCAGCACGCGTGCATTTATCTAAAACCCACTGCTCGTTTCTAAAAAACGAGTAAACTTGCAAGATAAAACTAATGAAAAATATTTTAGTTACAAACTCTTAATAATTAGCATATCGTTTAATGGCGTTATCAAAATTTTTTTATTTACATTAAAATTCTGCTTGGCGACCATTTCTATTGCAACCGGAAATTAAAGTTATTCACAGTTTGGCAAGTTTTGATAAAAGGATTATTTACAATTTACCAAAGCCCCGTCCGCCGTATCACCTACATCTTTGACCCGATCGATAGGTTAATTATTCGTGTTCATGTACATGTTGTTTCAATTATCGGATAACAAACATTAGAAACAAAAGAGCACAGAACATCTGAACATAAGAACATCTGAACTTGTAGAATTTACAATAAAGTTATCATTTTCGGTAATTCAAGATTACTATATAACTGACATCGATGATGCAGTGTGCAGGCTCGTAATGAAACTCTCACGCTTTGTAACATTTGATGCTCAATCACACGCTATTACTATATATGTCTCATGATTAATTCCGGATGACAGTGTTAAATTAAAGTGTAGCGATTATTTGTCCGAGTTTGGAACCCGTCCCAGAACTAAGTTGTCTTAGTTCCGAACCCAGACTCTGTCCGGAACTGAGACAGGTGCCCAACTGAGGTACAACAATTATTTGTTGCATTATGAAACCAAAGATTTCATTTTCAATGCAGCCAATATAGTCACTTTACATATAGCGAATACACCGCACGGCAGGTTTTGCTAATTTGGAATATCTTCCTAATAGTCTAGAAGACTTTGGCGGCGCAACAGAACTTTCCAAAACCATTGGACTTTGCATACCATTTCTTTGCATATCTTTTTAATATAAACACCACATGTTTTCCTGCCCTCATCTTCAATCACGTAATGTTGTCTTTGGAACAAAGAAGTTTCTGGCATACTCATTTTTATCAGGGTATTTTCGATTTTCCATACACCATCTGAGACATGTTAGACTTGGCTAGTGAGCGTAATAATGACGATGAGCATAAAAAATAACTCTCGGGAATCCAAATTGTGATCATCTAGTAAAGATTTAAAACTTCTAGAGTATTCATTAGTCAGTGTGTAATGTGCTTCGTTCTCAATTTAGACAATCAATTCGCGTTTAAAATGGTCACGGCAAAACTCTATTACAAAAGTAGTAAATAGAATTAAAAATATACTTTATTCGGCAAAAAATTTAATATCTTTAATTGTCGATCACGGAGCCGATATTTACTACAAAGATGTTTCTTACTTATATTATCGGTCGAAAAGTAGGTTAAATGGGACAATAAATTACAGAGATATTCACATTAATAAGTTTATTGCAACGACAATCCTATCACGACAAGGCGACTAAATCAGTAAATCTATAATAAATAAATTAATACCACTAACAAACTTTATATATACACATACACACACATATATACCGATACAAAATTTACTGGAACAAAGTGTTAGTTTTGTCTGTGCAAGTGCCTGCATAAGGTAACAGTTCTTTGGAATACCGATCGATACTTGAAACAACCTAAAATCTGGAATGCGACGAGTCTGCAAAGAAAAACCTCGTCACGACGGCGGCAAAGTGCGAGCGTACTTTTGTCATGTCGATCGTAATCTTTTAAAGGTAAACAATATAGAGGGATCTTCCCGAAAGTTACAATGTATATAACAATACTTATGAGGTATTTAAAATACAGCTTATTGTCGAGATTACTCGTCCAGATTAACCCGAATGTAATGCAGATCGGGTAGTCTCATTCTCATTTACTTTGCCGAAAAGAGCCTTCTTTATCTATACGATTAGGGAGTAGAACGTCCCTTTATCATGTATATTTGTAGTCACGACATTAGTGTACGAGTGCCAATGAAATTCGTGCATATCGTAAACCTTTTCTGGAATATCCCTTACTCGATTACTTTAAATGATTTGCAGATCACCCCCATTAATAAACATTTTCTGGTGACGGTCAAAGTATTGTGTCGTCACCGAGTGTGGATGGGGGTCGGGCGTTGTAAATTGTCCTTAAATGTAGAACAAGGTGAGAAGGGGGCGTATTAGGGGCAAAATAACAAAAAAGCACAATGAACGAAGAAGAGTGATGCAATATAAGCATTATGGCCGAATAGAATCTAATCGTCTAGTGATGTTTAGAGATATGCATAGACTGCATGCACACACCTTGTAATCATGTGTCCAGTTATTGGGGAAAACCTGATTTGTAGGATTATAGGGAATGACTCCAACTTTTGGGATTTTTGAATGGGTCTTAATGACTGCGGTAAATGATATATTGGTGCTAAAATCTTGTGGCTTCTGTTTGGTCGAATGTAAATTGTTCCTGGTTTTTATGTACGTACCGACTTGACTAGAAAATAGCCGGAATAGTTGGTCTTTGCCACAATAGCAATAGAGTCCAATAAGTGGCTCGAATAATCTGCACTTGATAAATTGCTGTAATCATATTGTGACACCCAAATTCAACAGGTCCCATAACATTCAGTTATAAATAGGATCTTGGTGGTACTACGCAGAATCTTATATCGTTGAGAAAATGTTGATGAACCATTGTCACCTAAATCAACCATTATCATCCTCATAATTCGAAGGCTTGTGCAACGTATCCAGGGTCGTAGCGAAGAAACGCAGGTAATATGTGATGTAACTCACTATCACACATTCCCTCATTGCTGCAAAGTCACGCGTCAGCAAACAAAGACGTACTTTATGATATATTGATTAATAATATGTGACTATGTTACCAAATAACACTTTATTTAAGATTTGTCAACAAACACATAAGAGATGATTATATAATTTAGTCTTCTATCCGATATGCGTTTCAGTTCTTCTGTTTTCCTTGTTCAGAAGAATACTAAACATGGCATACATTCTTCCTTTTACATAGGACTTATTAGGAACTGTTATTTTTAATGACTACTGCGCAGGCTGTATTCAAACACAAATGGCAACAATGATCATGACTATTCAAATTATAACATCAATGATAATAGTTGCCGAATACATTGTCTGCAATAGTCTGCATGAATGGGAATAGTCATAGTTGTGTTTCATCTCTGCGCAAATCTGGTATAAAACATGTTAGAGATAACCAGATGGCTTGTTGAGTAACAGAATATTAGTAAAAAGAATATCGGCGCGACATATGTGTGGTGCCGAGAATTTTGAGGAATGTAAATGAGTCTGCAAACGGAAGGACGACAAAAGCTGATGAAACCCAAGAACAATAAATATTGTCACAACAATTACGAAATAATCAACATTAATCGTATTGGACGTTTATATTTGGCTCCCGTCGGAGGGTTACGGTTGGGTGAACTAATAAAATAGTCGGATTATTATCGGCACCTCCATTTTAAGCGCGGCACTTCCAAGTCACATGAGCCGGATATATTGAATATAATATAATGACTGAGATTTGTGCAATGTCATACGTGTACACTATCCTTAATAACAATTTCGTAATATCGATTTTATTATTAAGATGAAACAAGCCGAAAATACAGTTAAACATACTGTTAAATCTGGGTCAGACGAATATAATATATTACGCGTCTATTAGAACCTGAATAAGACATGCTCGAGATGACCGTATACGTATACGTCTGCACGGAATAAAACTCGTAGACTTGAACTACAACTTTCTTTGGTTTCCAAATGCTTGGCTTGTTGGATTGGTTCTGGTTTCATGCTGAACGTCATGATAAATCAGTTAACGGTAATGACAATCTGCTAAATCTGAATTAAGATGACACACGTTATGAGCATTTGCATTGTAATGCAATTATATTTAACTCTGAATGGTAATTGCAATAAAGCATATTGTGATGCGACATAAATCTCGGGTATATCAAAATGTATTAAGATTATACAGATTACAACTAATCTCCGTTTACACAGTTGGCTGCCGTATATATTAATACATATTACAACATGGTGTGTTACTTCACGTGTGCCATGTGTACCATGAATACTATTCATAATACAAATACGTCATTGGCTCTTCAAGTACGACTATTTTTGTAAACTGGCCAATAACCTTGTCGTAGACAAGACAATAGTAAGTGGGAGAGGAACACGATCACATTGTTCGTTTGTAAACAGAGGGAACGTATGTGTTTATATTCCATATCACCGTATAATGGATCTTTTTACGCAAGTAATAAAAACAATGTATCGTACGAGCGTAAGACTTACCTACACTTTTGGCTGCAACAGCGTGCAATTTTTAGTAATTAAGCCGTCCTGTTTGACTTTTATAGACAATTTGTGACGGACAACATTTGTTGAAATCGTCTACCCTGCATATTAAATTCACTGATGTGACGATCTATACGACATTATACTAATTATGGGCGACTGTCGAGATTAAACTGAACAGTTATAATGAGAGCTTAGTGGAAGAAAATGATACAAACGAAATGGGAGCAATGTGACAAGTAGATTATGTGACCAATGTTCTGTTATCTGATGTAATTAATTAGCCAAAAACTCACCAAGAGATTTCTATATACAAAATGAATTTGGGGCATAACGAACGATGAATTACGTAAACCAAATAAACATTGATAAATGAAATCAGTCAGAAACATTAACGCCTAAATGACCATATTTGTCATGATGATTACTGTAATCACTTATTTAATTTATTTCCAAAACTTATCTCAAGGAATTTACCGTGTGTGTTTTAGACTGTTTTCCACGGATGAGTCATATAGCAAATTTTTTTACATAATTATTACTTATTTATAAATACGGTAACCAATCACACGAATTATGCTATTCAAATCATCCTCGATAAATGTTACTACGTCAGATATCTTTTTCTTTTCTCGAATGTTATATTTTTTTAATATTATAATCGGTATTTGTGAATAAAGGACTATTCGTTATATCTATGGATGGACCGGGATACACGATTAACGCATATGATTTATTGAACGAATTATAAAATGAGGTGGCTTTTTCTTTTGAAACTTGACGTTATTAATGTAATAAACAATAGGCAGTGTTCGGCTGTTTAGGAAGTGCATAGTACACATGAACACTAGGTCCGTGTGATGTTTTTTCTCGGAGAAAAAAGTGAGATCCCGAACGACCCATGTTCTCGAACAAACTTGTGTCAAAGATTTGCGCTAAAAGTAACGGTCATTTTGTACATGGGCAGTATGGGAGTACCAATAAAGTGAAAGGACTATAATGCTAAATTAGATGTATATTTGGTGATTATAATGGTTATTCAAAACACGATTATATGATTAGTTCTGAAAAACTTACAAGTGTTTTGTTGGGGGAGATTTTAAGAAACAACGACACAAATAGTGTTTATTAAACTTTGTATCAACAACAAGAAATCTCTCCGAGTATTATAACCACAACCTTGCATGCGAAATGAAACCCACGTGTGATATTATATACTGTTAACATTGAATTAGATTGATTTAGCTATGGCAATATTATGAAAACTGCGTAACGTTGATACATTGCCCATTAATTAAATGATATACAACAAATATGTCTTTATGTGAAATGTATATGTACCACAACGATAATAAAGTTTATCCTAGTAAACCCGATACGTATTTGAATAGAAGAAGAATAGTCGAATATCGAATACAACTAATTGTCAAATAGGCCCTCGTCTCTAGATCACCAAGACGTTTTTACAATTTGGTTGATTAGTGTCGTAATAGCATAACGGTCTTGTATGTATATTACTGCCTGTACATAATTTGCAGTCATTTCATTCTCATTATTAAAAAAGTTGTCCATGTGCATTTAGCGCTAAGGCATCTAATTATTGCAATTTGCAACCTTCCAGCAGTGTGCTCTTTTTTGGTATCAAAGTTCAGGAGTTGTCGAGTATGAAAAAATGTATGTTGACAGTTTAGCATATCATGAAGGTGGTCTGTTTCCTAATTGTCGATGAAGAGTTCTGCAAGGAGCGAGGACAAACTTAATTATACAGTTGTTTTTTGGTTTAAAGCAAAGAAAAAAAGAGAGAGAGGGGTGGGGGGAAAGAGATGATACAGTAAACAGTTAACCCCGCATGGTTTTTACCAAATTATCGTTACTTTTCCAATCGACATATTTTATATATATACTAGAGTAATCGAAATGGGAAGTAGCACGTGTTGTTGTAAACGCGAGACAATATAATAATAGCTAGCACTTTTTGAATTTTAATTACCTAGCCCCGCCTGCAAGGATGTGTGTGACTCGAAATGAATGTTGCACACATGATCATACTTTACCATTTAGGGAAAATGGCGGGAAACTACTCTAAAATTATTGTAATTAGTATATTTTCAATATAAATACTCAATAGGACTATATTTTCTATTTAAATTCTAATATATTTGCTTCTCCGACTGGGTTAATTGCAGACTCTCGACCCAATATCAGCTTTCAGATATAACCTGGCATTATTGTCATCATTGCTGTAAGTAGAAAATGTGTCTCATTGGTTTCGATGTCTAACATCAGCATGCTTCGGATTCATTTACTTTGAATACGTAGTCACATTAATATATACAATGTATAACATAAAAATAGCTGGCTTGTTTTAAAACAATATTTTGACGATAATATAAATATGACTCAAGTTCGAGTGAGAATATTTTTCAGCTTTCGTTATTGGAAGTTAAGTTCAAAGGGTCAATATCTGTCCATACGACCATATTCTCTCTATGCAGACTATATAACTTCATTTGTCTATAGGGGAAATACTCTACAAGCAAACAGGTTTAAACCTGTTCGGTCTTTTCTTATATAGTCCCTTACCCTATTTAATCAGCATCAAAGTCACTTCTGATAAAGATTCTCGGAAAGTGCTTTAAAAAGCACAAAGAATTACGACCATAGTAACGAAATAAAAACGCAGAAACCGTCCCGCGTTAACTTTCCTTTAACACCAAACATCGTAGATGAGTGGTAAAAGACCTTCAGAAGAGTCTGAACCACTGCGCGATAAGAAACTAAAGACTATAGCTTGTGATAGATGCAGGAGAAGGAAGGTAAAGTACAAGAGTACGAAAAAAAAACAGTTCTCTTTACAAACACTTGAAGAGGATTTATCAACGGTCTTTGCGGTCAATGTGCAAGTAGTCGGGAAAAAAATAGAATGCGAAAAAATAAAAGCAAAAAAAAAAAGGAAAAAAAAATAGACGGCTAAAACACTCACAATGGGAATGTATAAGCTGTAATTAAAATTATTGAATATTATATAAGGCAAACAAGTGTAGTTACACTACTATCAATATCCTATAATCGTCAACTGCACGGCTTACAAATCACAAACAACAATCGCTTTGTTACAACTAACGATCTCCTCATTCTTCATTCAATTGCAGGTCAAATGTCATGGAGACGGCTATAATAAAACACCCTGTAACTATTGCGTATCGGTCAAGCTTGAATGTACATACAATCAAAGATCTAATCGAACAACTAGAATTCCCGGTTCATCTAGTACCGCCACCTCTTCTTCTTCTTCTTCTACTACTACCTCCCTGCCTAATCAACAAATACAACAACGATCATTATCACCAACTAGATCTCCCTTCATTTCAACAACTGGTCGTGATCGAACATTACGTAGTTCAGCACGTGAGAGTACAACTTCTCAATCCTTATTATCATCTTCTTCTAATAGACGGACAAGAGCAATTCCCCCTTATTTGAAATCTGACTTTTGTCGCAAGGATGAATATGAATATAGAGTGGAATTATTCACATCAATGACTAATCAAAATGGTGAAGACTTGTTGAAGCAACTTCTTCGATATTATCCGCCCCCTCAGGATGATCCTCGTACATCAAACGGAGTTAACACTAGTAGTCATTTGAAGCCGTTGTCAACAGAATTGACAAACAGTCTTGTCAGTCTTTATTTTCAAAACTTTCATCCTCTTCTCCCGGTGCTGCATAAAAACTACTTCTTGAATAGATTGAGTGATACCAAGAAGCCAATATCACCGCTGTTACTGTTGGCGGTATGTGCCATCGGTTCGAATTATTCTGATAGCCCAGAAGCCAGAAAGAATCCTAATGACCCTCACACTGTTGGCTTGAATTTTTATGAAAGTGCTCAAGGTAATTTGCATGCAGTGTTTAACATTGGGGAAAAAGTATCCTTGTGTTTTCGATTTTTTGAATAAAAAATTTTCTCTTCTTTTTTGTATTCTCTTTTTGTTATAATCTGTTGATTAACAAAACCATTGTTATCTTATATCTGAACATATTGCGGATGATCGTATGTGTATTGTTTTTTTTTTATAGAGATGGTCAACCAGTACTTGAACGTGCCCCGCCTGAGTACCGCTACCGCGTTTTTTTTGCTAGGCATATTCGATGCTCAGCGTAGCTTTAAAGGTACAATTTACGTTGGGATGGCGACAACGCTTGCTGTTACTTTACGACTACATGATCATAGTTCATCTGATGGGCGTCCGGCGATCGAACAAGAAGCCAGAAAGAGAGTATGTCACAATCAAATATAAGTGAAATTAATTGTATCCGATCAAAAGACGATAAAAATCTTGTCAACAAGAGTATATTGGTTAATCGGCCATATATATCAACTATTATTAACTTTTTCCCCCGTTGCTTTCATTCAGTTGTGGTGGGCTATCCAAATAGTCAACCATTTGCAATGTATTACGCGAAATCGCATGCTCCCTTTCGAGGATAAACACTGCACAATAGGTTCACCGAAAACATTGGGAGACGATGAGGTAACGGAACGAGAATTCACCGAATATTTTGTCCATTATGTGGAGATTACAAAGATTATGTATGAAGTACTAGAACGAATTCTCAATCCGGACAATGGGAGTGAAAATTCAATGATCGAGCTCGAAAAAAGATTGACGCAATGGAAGAACGATTTACCTCCATTTCTACAAATTGACAAAGTCGAGTCATTGCGGACGCCTAATTCACGTACAACGATTGATCACGTACGAGTATATCTTTGCTTATTGTACAATTATGCTTTGATAAGAATGCACATCCAGAATATCGATAATGACCATAGCATGAGTATCTGTGCTGAAGCTGCGAATACTATCACAAATTTCATGACGGATGAGTTTGTAAATATTATAAATAGTAATCAGTTTATCATACATTGTGTGTTATACGCTGGATATATTCATGTAAGACATATAAATAACGCGGCTAACGCTCAACTGGCAGCAAAATCAAAGGCGCAAGTAATACAGACAATTAGTATATTTCAGCAGGTCATTGGAATACCCTCTTTACATTTTATACATTCTGCTACAAAACATTTAATTGCAATATTTGCCTGCCAACTAGAAAATACTGATGATATTGATGAAGAAACTATGAATATAGTCAAGACGGCGCTTGAACTCGTCTCGCCAGAGAATCGTAGTTCCAAGTCCATCAGTGGGGGTAGGCAAGTCTTGCCCGAACAATCACAAAATCAAGGTACATTAAATGTACGTGACGACAATAACCCTACAAATGCGCGAAATGAGCAAAGTGGCGCTGGGATGGAATTGCTTGCACACACGGCAGCCACTCGATCTCCCGAGTATCCATCCGCACAGCAACCGTGGCTCACTACTCAGCAATCGCAACAATCGGCACTTCGTCAACAACAACAACAGCAACAGCAAGACCAGCAACAACAACAACAACAGCAACAACAAGAACAGCAGCAACAGCAGCAACAACAGACTAGATCTCCATCTATTTCGTCTAGCTTTCAATCTCAAAAGCTCTTCCCTTCTTCAACATCTAGTCATTCGCCGATCGATCCTTCAACGTCTACGGTTACTGAATCAACGCCATCGCCGTCATACGCTCATTATCCTTCTCCTCAGCATCAACAGTTTCGAAGAGATGCACCCAATCTCTCATTGAATACTTCTCCGACATCAACGGTATCATCCAATCTTCCTCTTTATCACTCTGCGGCGGCTCAGACCCAATGGTCAGCTAATTACGCTACGTATCCATATCATATTCAACATCAGGCGCAATCGTCAATATCTCAAACTGATCCTCAGACACTTTCATCGCCGAATGAATCTACGTTGATGGATGCAACAAATTGGATGCCTGAACGGACACCAATGACGTTCATCAGGAATGCGATACCAGGAAGTAATCTGACATCGTCGAGTGCATCTCTTCCACCTCTTGTGCCCAACACTAATCTTCCCGTGTTGCCATCTATGAGTTATCAGCAGTTATATCATCAGCGCCTACCTCATATACAGTCTTCCCAGGCATCTTCACCTCAACCGCAAGCTCTATCTCCGCAGACTCCTAGCAGCCATACTCAGTCGTCTCCTACTCGCCGCATGTACTATTCTTCTTCCAGTTCAACAACGCCGACTACGCCTCACATGAATATGAGTATGAACCAAACCTATAACTTTAACGTAGGGGTATCGTCTCAACCTGAACTGACGTCCAGTATGCCATTAAATGAAATGTCTCAGATGAGCAGTGTTGGTGCTGCGGAGAGCGGTGCAAGCGGATCTGGTATGATCTCGGATGGAGCGGTATCTGTCATTCTTGGACCGGGGAATCAAGCAAGCAGAGACGAAGATGTTATGGTGCAACATGGAAGTGAGCAACAACATCAACAATCTCACCATGTTCATAGCCACTCGCATGGGCACGGTCAGGGTCATCATGGGCAGGATAGTATTAAAGTGACGCATAACCAGCAACAAACGTGGAATTGGGGGATGTAGAGGGAAACGAAAGGGATAGAGAGGGATAGAAAAGAGAAAAAGACATTGATTATGATGTAAAGCGAAAAGAGAAGTTTTTGACCTTGTACATATTTTATGCGCTTTGGACGATCTTTACCCTTATACGCAGGTAATTCCAAGTGAGATGATTGTAACTGGTGATAATTGGATCAATTTATTGTTATTAGTATAGAAGATATGTGTATTGCCGTGTTGTAAGTCAGTCCAAATTTTTATCCCATAGACTGTGTTTATTAACCTTGAATTTCCATTACAAATTTCCACATTTGTCCGAATGCAGACCTTGAACCCCCCACTTTACCACAAAAACTCAAATTAAGCTAGATCGGTGGAATAATAACTTCCCCCCTTACTCGAACTGGTCATTTAATATGGAATTGAAATTTGTATGACTTTGAGGAATGTAGGAGAGTATGAAGAAGTAAGGAAGATTAGAAGCTTTTATTCATGACTGCGTACGTATATTGTTGTTCAAATGACTCTTTTTAGCGATTCAATACCTGTTAGTGATATGTTTACAAAAA
The DNA here is from genome assembly GCA_910592205.1 of Paraglomus occultum. Classification (NCBI taxonomy): domain Eukaryota; kingdom Fungi; phylum Glomeromycota; class Glomeromycetes; order Paraglomerales; family Paraglomeraceae; genus Paraglomus; species Paraglomus occultum. The sequence continues at coordinate 6,784 of CAJVPJ010000650.1, read as the reverse complement.
TATGGGTTCGATAAGTTCATATGTGTATATATTATGTATATATATATGCTTTAGACGTATTATATGATTTGCATTAAGGTTATATCTGATTATGAACACTTTCTCCTTTATCAAAATCTTTTTTCTTTATTTTATTTTTTTTTACTTCCTTTTTTTCAATATCTGAGAACAACTATTTTACCAATGATCATATCTCTTATAGATACATGTCATCACCCAACTCCAGCCTCCTCTATTATATACAACACTCTCTATCTCTACCCATTCACCCTCCTCTCATTCTGATATTGCTCACTCCTTTACTCTCTCACATACTACTCTGACAATTGTCTTGTCTCATACTCGACTCTAACTTTGAAATTTCACACAATTTAAAATAACATAAAACCAATTCCGTGCGAGGAAAAAAAAAGATTTCAGATGTGATTTGTTTAGGGCATTCTTCAATCACTCGCTTGGCCGTGGTTTAAACTTTTCGTTAATCCTTATTAACACTTTTTTTCTTGATTTATATATATTGCGCATATTATTGTTGGATAAAGAGCGAATATAGTCGCTCGGAAGTATGTTCATGGGTTTATATTCTCTGATGATATGACATACGGTTAAAATCATATTGCACTTGGTTGCAGTGAAAATAAATTGCACTCGGAAAAACGCCGTCTCAGGAGCATTGTCATTCATATAAATGTGTTTTAATGAACAATGTGTCGTAATGTGTTGTTTGTTGTTCGTGATTAGATTATGATGTGAATATAGAGCACACTCGCACGTTATATAGAGAGAGTGACGAGAAACAGGATTGGAGTGGCCGATATTTTGAATGAGGGATGAGAGCGGGTTGGAATAATTAATAGAGGTAGATGTTGCCTGAACGTCCTCGGCGTCGGTTGGGTGTCTTTTATCTCTTGGGCTTCCTGCAATACTGTCACATGATAGACCTTCAAGAAGCATACTTGTTTACCTCGTCTCTGCACAATAAAGCCCCAATTGATTCGGATACTAACATTATATGAATAGTCACTTCTCATGTGATATTTGTGCTGAAGCAAGGAGTAATCATGTGTATCGCTATTTTCTATTGAAATACATGTATATTGAAATGTAAAGCAACGAACATTCACTGGGATCAATTAAAGCGAAAATAATTCACAGGCCGGATATGTTTATTTAGTGTAGTAACCGTGTCATTAAAGTAACTAGTTAGTTATCTTTTGAGCTATGCTTGACACTCGTGGCGTGCATGTAAGCTTAAATGATGGATACTAAAAGGGGAAGTATTCTATCTTTGACTGAAATCTGCCATCATATTCGGCGATTAGCAATGTACGTCAAGTTCACACAATTAGTGATAAGTGTATTATGCACAATATATATATACATAATAACTTTGTATATGCCTATTACTATCCTAACAAAATTTGCAGTCTAAAACGTTTATCCAACCAAAACATGGGAAATATAACTTGTTGAAACAGTCGAATACATTAAACTATACACTATACAAAGGTCTAAAGACTAAAAAAAAATTTTCACTTCGAACAACATTGTAAACATTGTTCTAAAATGGTTCTCAACACATTGTTGCCAAGTAATATTACTCTGTTATTTGCTATTATCACGATAAATGCTAAGCCATAAGCTTATGAGCCTAGCTGCAACTGAGACAAAGAATAAAATTCTTTTTCTGCCGACTAATGCTTAAACAGAACGCCCATCCGAAAATCTCGTCGCTCCTTACATAAGTAGTCAAATAAAGCTGAGAGCGAATAATGTAACAGCAAATTGTATTTATAGCTATTAAAAAAGAGTGAATATTCGAGGTAAAAAGAAAGGTTCTCTCATATGGTCTATGAAGTATCCTGGCATGGTTACTGTTGGCATACTGGGTTACTGCACACCAATATAATAATAGACGTAATAATGAATAAACAATGAATGCTAATGGCAAGGATACTTCCCTGATTTGATCACAAAATATATGCATTGAATGTACTATTTAAATAGTATAAATTATATATGGTAGTTAATAATGATGCCGAGTAGAAACATTGTATATTAATTGTATATTAATTTACTCATATCATTGTATGTGTGCCGAGTCATATGACATTATCTGTATTTATGCGTGAAATTTTTGTCAGTGTAACCTTTTTTCCAATAGGAGAATGTCATTATAAACAGAATGGTGAGAAACGAAAAAGCAATATTACATAAGCTCGTTATACAATAAAGAAATAATTAAAGAATTATAGAAAAGTAGACAAACAAATACGCGAGCATATGAACGCCGAATATGACTGGAAGATATATGGAAATGCAAAGAAAAAAAAAGTTTACTTTCAGTGTATAAAAATACGTCTGTGTATAGAATTCAGGGGAACATCCATTTTAAGGCGCGATATATAACTCTCTGTAGATGTCCGTTCAACCATTCTTGACAAATTTGAGCATATATTTTATCAGGAGACATTCGCACAGCAGCAGCAATGGCGGAAAACAATAAGCGTCGTGCATATTTTGTGACTACAATAAAAATTGTCTGTTAAAATTTATAGTTTGTAAATGTAGGCGCACACAAACTTTTAATCCCATTGTTCCCGAAAATTCATTTCATTGTCTTACCAAAACGCCTACATTATTGAAATTTCACATGTTATCCACAAGCAAATATTTCTCCACAAAGTTTTTTTTCTCTCCCTCTTTTTGTCCCCTAACAACAATTATAAGTGTGCGAACGTTAAAATTGAATGTAACAAAGTTTTATATTATATATCATGCGGATAACTCTTGTCGACCTAATTCAGTTAGATTAAACTCGCGACGGTCTTTCATTGTTGAACCATATCTGCTCGCGACATTTAGCCAGATACATAACCATTGTATTTGTAGCCTGTTTACAAAACCCAGAATGCTCTGCTTCCGAATTTACACGATATTGTTACAGCCAGACAATATTAATATATGCTCAACGGACATGAATGTTTAGGGATCTGCCGAATATCAGTACTACGACCTGACACGATGTACAACTTGGGTTGCAGATGATGAGCCAGTTACTAAGCAAACTTAATAAAAATTTTTTAAGTTTTCATTATTCATTTGGTCTTGAGTAAAGGGTTCAATGTATTCTTTGAGAAAGATGATTTATTGGCGAATACCTGATTCAATGGCCTGTGACGTCAAAATAATCAAAGTAAAGGAAATGGTACCACTTGCTCAATTTTCGTGGCATGTGGGGCCCCTGATGAACTGGCAAAACATTATGATTGTGCTGTATATTTAAACTAGAACAATGCCATGGGAAAATTTTTTCTCCGCATAAGTCTCAGATTAAACAATAGGCAAAGTCAGGCGAAAACAAGACAGAACAATATTAGTGCTCTCCCGTAAGTCTGAGGGAGACTCAAACAGAAAGTAAAATTTCACATATCGGAGTCTGTCGTAGTATTGTTAAACCACAACTTGCCCATTAAAAATACCCTAAACCTTAATTGTAACCGGACGAAAATTTCCATTGTGTAGAAATCACCGTTCGCAATTTGGATAGCTTGCTGTTCGGCAATCTCAAATAACGGAGACGAGTCGTCGCAACTAACAGGTATTGTCCTATTCCGCAATAAAACTAAACCTTCTCGGTAAAAGAGTCAAACAAATTATCAAATCCAAAATCTTGTAATTAATTACAAAGTAGATGGGTAGCTTTCTCGTTCGTTTATTCGTTAACAATAATTAATATGAATTGTTAACTAATGACATTTTAGACGTGCGTCTTATGTACATTGCGGTTATGAGTTTATATGTCAGATAAAATGCTAACGGGCCCAAAGACTAGAAGAATGACGAATGAATTGCTCGAAAAGAATGGACTTGTTAGGCCATAAATCAGCTTGCAATTCTATGTAGACTTTTAATAAGCGTCTCGCCGATGGTAAAGGTATCCATATTCGACGCAATACCGATATCCACTGTTTACGATACCAGGAGAAAACATCGGTAAATTTTACTATTTGGACTTTAAACAAGATATTTATTATTATTGTTAGTTTTTATCACTGAATTATACACAAAAACTCTACCTGTGTGTATTCGATATTTTTTCGAAACGATAATTCTAATTAATTAATACAGTAACCTTGTCTGCATTATTAGAACAAGAACGATACCTAATGTTACAAGTTACTGCTACTTTCATTTACAAATGCAGTGTACTATGTATGGAACCATTCGGAGAAGTAGCTTTTAATTGAATAGAATCACACATATTAAACATCAAGTTTACCTAAAATGCTAATAAACCCTACAGAAAAAGAGATGACGCGCGATAAAGATCTGGCGAAGAAAACCATTTGATACACACTTTCGCTGATGAGAATGTTCAGGTATGAATCCGTATCATAACACAGACAATTTTATTTCACCGATGATTGTTTCGTGAACAGGTATAGTTATGAACAAAGTTAATTGTAAACTACAGTCGACTATTCCGAAATGCACAATTTAATGGTCCATCTCACGCAGGTGAAAGATTATAAATCATTGCCGTAAATCAGCTGTCGGTGAAATGACTGATTTTCGGTAAAAATAATTCTGTCGGTCTGCAGTAAATAGTTGCCAGCGAAACATAACGGCTGTGAAGTGATTTTCGGTGTTCTAATCACGTATACTACGTGTATTATGGGATTGAAAAATTCTCATTTGTAATTTATTATTGCTTTTTGCATAAAACAATGAATGCGTATTTTGACTGATACATGTTTATCGTTGTGTTGTATTGCTAAAAATTACGTGATATTTTCTTACCGCTCAAACTGAAGATAATAAATGATGAGAAATTGGCAAACAAATTTTTTGAATTGGATTTTGACATCATGCAAACTGAGGCTGTGAGTGTTAGTCCTGGTTATCAGATTTCCGGATAAACTTTATTCTCTATTTATTTGCACATCTGAGAATCAAATACTATTGTAGTTACTTTTCTGAGCACATTCCTGAAACTGATACGAGTTCTATATGCATCAACATAATAATAATACATTACGTGTTGCATTTTTATCCACTTTGCTAACTTTTAATGTATAATGTGCAAACTATTTAATAGTTTGCGATATAATCTAGCTTATCGAGTACAGTTTTAACCGTTTTTCGGGACAAATATGTTTATGAAACAAATGTTCGCTTTGACTAAAGTCGGTAAAACCAGTAACGTACTAATCAACCAAAAGTCCAAGTTTTGTTGATTCAGAGTACACGAGAGTGAAGATAATAATGCTCAAAACAATAGTTTGAAGATTAACTTAAACGCATGTTGATAGTTACAATGGCAGGCACGCTTGCAATGATTAAGCTTTATAATAAATCAAAGAGAGAGGTTATTCTATCAACATTCAATTATAATCTGAAGATACAATTAAGGCTGTTATTTAATTTAAATTTTATTTAAGAATCTTTGAGAATTACATGGTAAATTATGTGATGCAATAGTAATACCAGCAAGGGTTAAATTATTATTATAAACAGAAAACTGTTTATAAACAACAATAGATTTTCTATTATTGTTGTTGCTGTTGTTGTTATCATAGCTCCAAATAAAGTTTGGAACCTCGGAATAAATTTTAATACTGTATTTTCTGACTACTCCTTACCTTGAACAAGTGTTCCCCGCCCGGCAATTTTGAGGCTAGTACTAGATTTTGTAAAAAATCCAGGTATTATATTTAAATAATTAGCATTATTGAGCAAAATACAAACAGATAATTTATATGAAACTACTACTACAACCATTAGCTTCTCTCAGCACACCAAGAACAACATACTAATACCTTGTCTGTGAGGCATATTGTTAATTTATTATGTTGTCTTAATAACATAGTAATAGTAATAGTGTAATAGTAAAATTTAGCAAAAACTTTTGCAATTAGCATTGCAGGTAATCTGGGATAGCATAGCACACAGTAACAGTGGTGCGAGAAACCCATGACTAACCTTCCATCTTAGCCTCCATGACTTGGTGTTTATAATGCAGATGGTACAATGAGCTAACCAGCTAATACTAAAACATGCTCCTCTGTGACATATGCTTCATCTACTGTAATTACAAGTCTTCAATTACTGACTCTTGCTACAACTTTCTCCTAAAGCGTTCGAAGCACCACACATATTGTTCGCGCACTTTCATCTTGGATACCAAATAAATGTACTGTACTTTACGCGGACTGAATTTTGTTTACCTATTGATCCGAATGTGGAACGTAAACATTTTGCGCTCAATCGTAACTGTAATGAATAGTCGCGTCAATCCTGCATTAATTAGCTTTAGCTCTTAATATAAACTGTTCATCTGCCAATTTCGTATTTTTGTTGAATAGTTTTTTTCCGATTTAGCTTTAACTAGATGTTTTTAAATTTTTTCAATAAATCTTTCGCTTCTTCCTTGCGAGTATTATATTGTAGGCCGTTCCGAAAATGTTGACAAGTATCGCATAAATCCGTTTTTGGGCCCATAATTTGAATATAAAGTGTTAATTGATGCCATAACTTGCGAAACATTCAACGTGCTATCATTTTCAAGACCTGCAATAAAATCACGATAGACATTGTTTCGGCTGGCAATTGTGTAAGCGATTGAGTAACGCGATTGACGTTTCTACCAGGACTTGGTAGTCCATGAATTTCAGCATAATTCTCAAAAAAATTTTCACGATGATAGTGTCGAGGCAATAGTCATGGGAGAGCGGATAACTACTGTCTCGGTTTGGGATCTAGCTGCGCCGTCGTAGGAGTG